>JAVXUO010000160.1:0-102631 GCA_033065855.1 Escallonia rubra | reverse complement strand
CGTATGATAGTGGCCAAAGATATAGTCTTGGTAGACTGGGAGCAGGTTATTTCTAACTATGTTTACTTGTTCTTCCTCGATTGAATGGTTCACCATTTGAGTTGCCTTATTTCTCCACCTCATGATGAAAGCTAATACTGATTCCCTAGGTTCTTGTTTCATGGTTTCCAAATATCTCCAGGTAATATCTAAGTCTGAATTATACTGGTACTATAACACCCAATTTAAGAGGTGCTCAAAATATTACTGGTTGGTTGAGAGAAAAATGATGATGATGATTTTAAGTGACAATAGGGATTGATATTATCGTGCTTGTTGGGTGTCATCATGCAATTGTGACACCTCATGCTTATTGAGGAGTCATTGTTGATTACTTCTCTGATCGACACCTCGTGCTACCTATCATCGTCGTGCTTGTGACGTGTCAACATAGTATTGCGACACGACCTGCTTCGAGCCTTGTTGTGCTTGTTAGGTGGCATAACCTTGTCACACCACGTCGTGCTTCGACCTAGCCTTGTCGTGCTTGCTAGGTGGCAGGACCTTATATTTCCACCTCGTACTTCCAGTCTCGTCGTGCTTTGTTTAGCCTTGTCGTGCTTGTTAGGTGGCACAGTCTTGTTTTGCTACCTCGTGTTTTTAACCACCTCGTGCTTCCTAGAAATTTCTATAAATAGGCCTTTGATCTTTTCAAAATACTTTAAATTATCTTTCACTTTTATCAGTAGATTGACAACTAAAGAGTGAAAGAAGAAGATTAGCCGCAATAATGAAAAAGGAATCATAGGGCCTGATTGGGAAAATTTGTATAAGTGGAATCTTCGTGATTTAGGTAAGGGAAAGAGTTCCGTCGACTTGGGAAAACTTTAAAGGGAGTTCACTAATATGTATGTTCCAGCAGTGACCAAGAGAAGAGAGAAGTAAATTTTATAAAGTTTGAACAATGAAATATGTCGGTATCAGTTTATGAATCACAGTTTACTGATCTAGCATTGATTGAAATTGCTTATAATAATAGTTATCAGGCCAGTATCGGTATGGCACCATATGAAGTTCAATATGGATGAAAGTGTCACTCGCCAATTTGTTGGAGTGAAGTCGGAGAAATGAGTTTAATTGGGCCACAAATAGTTCAAGAGACCATTGAAAAGATTCTGCAAATTCGGCAAAAGATTTTGACTGCTCAAAGCCGACAGAAAAGTTATGCTGATAACAGACGAAGAGAGTTGGAATTTTCAGTGGGAGATTTTGTATTTCTCAAGGTGTCACCATTCAAAAGGAATAAAGCGATTTGGAAAGAAATGCAAGTTGTCACCGAGATATATTGGCCCTTATGAAATTTAGATTGTGTTGGGAATTTGGCATACCGAGTCACCTTACATGTATCCTTAGAAGGAGTACATGATGTGTTCCATGTTTCTATGTTGCGGAAGTATAACCCTGACCCATCTCATGTGATAAGCCCTGAGCCGATATCAGTCCAATCAGATTTGTCATATGAAGAGTTGCCGGTGCAGACACTACAAGAAAAGAGGGAATTAGCGACGGACTTTTAGCGACGGACAAAATTCCGTCTCTAAAAGTATTTTCAGCGACGGAATACACCCGTCGGGTAACGTCCGTCGGTAAAACTATTTACCGACGGAATAATTCCGTCCGTAAAAATAACCGTCGGTGAAATTCGGGTTTTGCCGACGAACTTTTACCGACGGGTGTGTTCCGTCGGTAAAACTATTTAACAACGGAATACTTCCGTCGGTAAAAATACCCGTCGGTGAAAGTAGGGTTTTGCCGACGGACGTTTACCGACGGGTATTTGCCGTCGGTAAAAGCCTTAAATAGATCAGATCCCCTTCTTCTTTTCTTTCTCCCGTTGCTCTCTCTCTCTCTCTCTCTCACCGACGATTTATCCTCCGTCGCCATCCCCGGCAACCTAGCCCCCGACGGAATATATCCTGCCACCGCCTCCGACGCCGCCACTGCCGCCCATCTTCAAAACCGAAGGACCGCTGCTGCGACGCCACCACCACTGCGCCACCACCACTGCTGCGACGCCACCACCACTGCTGCGACGCCACCACCACTGCTGCGACGCCACCACCACTGCTGCGCCACCACCACTGCTGCGCCGCCACCACAACCGCGCCGCCCATCTTCAAATCAGCCCAAGTTTCTGTAAGTTTAGATATTCATGATCGGCTTTTAGATATTCAGAATCATCTCTTTACCGTTTGTAGATTCTCGTAACTCGTATGGTTTGATTTTTTTTTTGGTAATCATATGGTTTGATATTATGTTACCCGGTAAATGCAGTATATAATGAGAAGGGTTTGTAGATTCTCGTAACTCGTATGCTTGGCTTGTAGATTCTATTATGGTTTGTAGATTCTCGTAACTCGTATGCTTGGCTTGGCGGGGTTGATCGACTCTTGGAGGAGGGTTCACCTTTTGGTTTTAAAAAAAGGCTTGGGGAATACGATAACACCAACACATAAATTAGCTTCATGGCCCCTTAGAAGGTGTTCAAGAGTTAGAAGTTACGAATTTTCCCATGATAAATTGGTAGATGTTAAAGAAAATGTGGTAAACCCTAAACCCTAAACCCTAAACCCTAAACCCTAAACCCTAAACCCTAAACCCTAAACCCTAAACCCTAAACCCTAAACCCTAATTAGTCATAATTGAACCCTAAATTGATTGCCCCAATCTAACCGAACCCTAATTGAACCCCCTAATCCAACCGAACCCTAAATTGAACTAATTGAACCCTAAATTGAATGCCTCAAATCAACCGAACCCTAAATTGAATCAATAGAACCCCCTAATTGAACCCTAAATTGAACTAATTGAATCCTAAATTTAATGCCTCAAATCAACCGAACCCTAAATTGAATCAATAGAACCCCCTAATTGTACCTAAATTGAAGTAATTGAACCCTAAATTGAATGCCCTAATCGAACCGAACCCTAAATGAAACTAATTGAACCCTAAATTGAATGCCCTAATACAATCGAACCCTAAATTGAAATAATTCAAGCGCATCGGATATGTGAATTTTGAACAGTTTTTAAAAAATTTGAACATTGCTCATTTGTTTGATAATTTTAGGTTGTTAATTGTGCGTTTTATAATTGTGATTATTGATCGATGATTTTAGGTTATTAGCTGTGCATTTGAAGTAATTGCGATTATGAATTGATGATTTTAGGTTGTTAATTGATGATTTTAGATTGTTAATTGTGCATTGAGCATTTGAGATATTGAGATTATTGACGGAGGATGGGACCCAATTGGATTGAATGTGTGATTTTTGTTAATTTTTATTGCATTGAGCATTTGAGAATTGAGAATTGAGATTGTTGACGGAGGATGGGACCCAATTGGATTGAGATACCTGTTAGTTAGCGCAGACACGGACACCACGTCTGATCGACGGTGTCCGACATTTAGAAAACAAATTAACGTATGCCGATGTGTCCGGAGGTGCGTGTCGCTGGGCATCGGACACGTGTCCGGAGGCGTCGGACACGTGTCCAAAGGCGTCGGACACGTGTCGGTATGTGTCAGACACGTGTCGGTATGTGTCTGACACGTGTCCGGAGGTGTCAGAAACGTATCGGACACCATATCGACACCCTATATGAGGTGTCGGAATTGAGGTTGTTGAATGTGCATTAAATTTAGGTTAGTTAGGTTAATGCGACATTTTTAGCATGCACCCCCTGGAATCTAATCGTGGCTCCAGCGCTGGCTATAATTAGCCCTAATTAGTCCTGATTAACAATATTTTAGTAAATCAATTAACCCTAATTAGCTCTAACGAGCCTAATTAGTTTTAATTAACCCTAAGAACCTGATAAAATCCAAATTAGCTGTAATTACCTCAAATTAGCCCAAATGAACCCAATTATGCGCATATTGATTGTAGTTAGCCTAATTAGTCATAATTTGCACTAACATAACCCAATTACGCCTAATTAGCGCTAGTTAGGACTAATCAACACTACTCGGCACCATCAAAACCCTAATTAGGACTAAATAACCCTAATTAGTCCTAATCAACCCTAATTAGCTATAATTATTCGAAACTAGCCCTCACTAACATTAATTAGCTCTAACATAACCCAATTAAGCCTAATTAGCCCTAATTAGGACTAATCATCACTACTCGGCACAATTAAACCCTAATTAGTCATAATCAACCCTAATTAGCTATAATTATCCGAAACTAGCCCTCATTAACATTAATTAGCCCTAACATAACCCAATTAAGCCTAATTAGCCCTAATTAGGACTAATCATCACTATTCGGCACAATTAAACCCTAATTAGGACTACATAACTCTAATTAGTCCTAATCAACCCTAGTCAGCTATAATCATCCGAAACTATCCCTCATTAACATTAATTAGCCCTAACATAACCCAATTAAGCCTAATTAGCCCTAATTAGGACTAATCATCACTACTCGGCACAATTAAACCCTAATTAGGACTACATAACTCTAATTAGTCCTAATCAACCCTAGTCAGCTATAATCATCCGAAACTATCCCTCATTAACATTAATTAGCCCTAACATAACCCAATTAAGCCTAATTAGCCCTAATTAGGACTAATCATCACTACTCGGCACAATTAAACCCTAATTAGTCATAATCAACCCTAATTAGCTATAATTATCCGAAACTAGCCCTCATTAACATTAATTAGCCCTAACATAACCCAATTAAGCCTAATTAGCCCTAATTAGGACTAATCATCACTACTCGGCACAATTAAACCCTAATTAGTCATAATCAACCCTAATTAGCTATAATTATCCGAAACTAGCCCTCATTAACATTAATTAGCCCTAACATAACCCAATTAAGCCTAATTAGCCCTAATTAGCCCTTGTACATCCCATAATTACTCCATGTTGCCCAGAGATGGTTCAATTACTCGTTCTTTACAAACCCTGCCTTCTTTATATTAATTGTTGTTTTGAGAAGTCCATTGGCAACGAGATGGTTCAACTCGTTGCCAACGAGTTCTATTTAATGTGGAATTGATAACATATGCAACGATCATTCTGCAGTTTTGATATTTCGGAAAGATTCTTGCATATCTTATCAATTTCTGAACACATGCATGCATAAAAACCCTTAGTTCCCGTTCAAAGGTACTCATTACAAAGTAATGCCTTGTAATGAGCCTTTGGATGTCCAGTTTGGACAGTTTGGAAAAGCTAATTGTTTATAAAACAGTATTTTGACTCATGCTTTATGTTCTATGTCGTGGATATTTGGTACACGTTCTCGTGTGTTTCTCCGGGTGCATACAGATCTGGTGTTCTAACATCCGTCAAACCTTCCTGAGCAAGGTTAGATGAATGTTAGAACACCTAATCGATGTGGTGTACTTGGAGAAATGCGGGGAGGTGCTGCCGAATTTTCCACAGACATCGGACTAAGCATGAGTTATTCACTGTTTTATAAACATGTGCTTTTCTGAATGGGATAGGACCACTACCTGTTCAAGAGTGGAGGGGAAATATGTAGACGTGTTGTAACATTCATGCATTGATATTTACATCGGCAATGCTTAATCACTGGTCATTATTGAAGGTGGTATACAGTACGATAATTCAGTCGTCATGTCAGTCGATCGAAGTTGGATGAAAAGGAAGAATGCTGAAGATTTTGAGTGTCGCGTTGACGAATTTCTCGACTTCGCTTATGCGCATCCTGCACATGTTGACCTTGATAAGATAAGGTGCCCGTGCGGTAGATGTGAGTTGTTGCACTGGAGAAAAAGAATTGAAGTAAAATGGCATCTTCGTCGGTACGGTTTTATGGGTGGATACACAAGGTGGACGCAGCACGGGGAAACGATAGTATTGTCGTCCAACCTGGCTAGTCAAACTGAAGTTAGGGAGGAGGCACGATATGATTTTTGAGATATAATTATGGATGTTGGGCATGCTAATGTTGACTGGGGTAACGACAGGCCACAACCGCCGAACGAGGGGGCTCATCAGTTTTATGAGTTGTTGAGAGCTGCGGAAGAGCCGCTGTGGGATGGAGCTCCGAAACACACACGGCTGTCTGCGGTTAGTAGGTTATTACAGTTGAAATCAGACCACGGGCTGAGCGAGAAAGGTTTTAACGAGTTTGTTACCTTCATCAAAGAAATACTGCCCGAAAGTGAAAAGCTACCGCCGTCGTACTATGACGCGAAGAAGATGATGAGGAAACTTGGGTTGAGCTACGACCGGATAGATGCGTGCAATAACGATTGTGTATTATTCTGGAAAGAGAATAAGGATTTGTCATTATGTCCAGTGTGTGATCATTCGAGGTACAAACCGGACAAAGGGAAGAAGAAAAACATTGCATGGAAGATATTGCGATATTTCCCGGTCACACCACGGCTTCAGAGAATGTACTACTCCTCCAGTACGGCTGAACATATGAGGGCTCACCGTGAGACTCGCAGCAACGATGCCGATGTGCTGACACACCCAGCTGATGGAGAGGCGTGGAAGGAGTTTGACCGCAGGCATCCAGTTTTTGCTCAGGAAGTTCGGAATGTTAGACTTGGTCTGGCAACCGATGGGTTCAACCCTTTCGGTCAGTCTACCACGCCTTACTCCTGTTGGCCTGTTATTATTGTCCCTTACAACCTTCCACCAGGCATGTGCATGAAGAAGCCGTATATGTTCTTGTCGTTGCTTATTCCGGGGCCGAAGAGTCCCGGTAAGGACATAGATGTGTATTTAAGGCCGTTGATTGATGAGTTAAAACAATTATGGAATCATGGAGTCGAAACATATGATGCATCCCTTAAACAAAATTTTCAGATGAGGGCTGCTTTGATGTGGACTATACATGATTTCCCTGCATTGGGAATGACGTGTGGCTGGAGCACACATGGGAAGCTAGCATGCCCTGCTTGTATGGGCGTGAACCCCGGTCATACGTTAAAGCACGGCGGAAAGGCCTCGTGGTTCGGATGTCACCGTAAGCTTTTGCCACCGGGCCATCAGTTTCGTAGGCAGAAGGATAAATTTGACGGGACAATCGAGCGTGAGGTTGTCACGCTGGACTACCCATCTGGTGAAGAAGTACTCTCACACCTGGAGGCACTTGATACTGACATACCACACGGTAAGGGTGTGCCGGATCAGAAGATTGCAGGGTTCGGGAAAGAGCACAACTGGAGAAAATTTTGTATCTTCTGGGAGTTAGCCTACTGGAGGACGCTCGTTATCCGAAACAACATGGATGTGATGCATATTGAGAAGAACGTTTTTGATAATGTGTTCAACACAGTGATGAATTTCAAGGGCAAATCGAAAGATCACCTTAAAGCGAGAAGGGATCTACAACAGTTGGGTGTACGCCGTGAATTGCATCCTCGGACAGTCAGTGGGAGGACCATACTTCCGAAAGCACCTTACTGTCTAGACAAGAAACAAGTGGAGAAGGTCTGTCAGTGGGTTAAGAATTTGAAGCTTCCGGATGGGTTTGCGTCCAACATATCTCGTTGTTGCAATGTTTCGGAATGCAAGTTCCAAGGGATGAAGAGTCACGACTGCCACGTATTCATGGAGAGATTCATTCCTATTGCCTTCCGGGGACTGTTGCCACGGGTTGTTTGCGAGACTTTGACTGAATTATCTCATTTCTTTCGAGATATATGCTCTTCTACGATCCGGGTGAGTAACATGGAAGTGCTTGAGAAGAACATTGTGGTGACGATTTGCAAGCTGGAGAAAATCTTCCCACCTTCGTTCTTTGATTCAATGGAGCATCTGCCTGTTCACTTGGCATATGAAGCTAAAATGGGTGGACCCGTGCAATATCGGTGGATGTATCCCTTCGAGAGGTAATCCTTAAATTGTTACAGTTGTTCGTTTACACTTAATGCGACATCTGTTATCATTGATATTCCACCTAACTCGATTCCCTAAACTTCTAGGTTCATGTTCCATTTAAAGAAAAAAGTCCGTAATAAGGCTCGGGTTGAGGGCTCAATTGCGGAGGCTTACGTAATGGAAGAACTTGTAAACTTTTGTAGTCAATATTTCGGTTCGGATGTTGGTACAAGGTTAAATCAACTAGGCCGAAATGATCCCGGAGCAAGCACAAATTTGGAAGGGCAATTGTCAATATTCAAGCAGTCAGGTAGTCCGTTCGGCCGAACGTATACTCGATGGCTAACAGATGAAGAGTACAGTGCTGCAACAATATATGCCCTTCTAAATTGCGATGAAGTTTCGGCATTCGTTGAGTAAGTTAAAGTCTTAATTCACTTACATTGCTGTACATAATTGAAAGTGTGTTAAGCGAGTTAGATGCATATTGGTTTGCAGTGAGTTCGATGCGGAATCTTTAATCACTGATCCCGCTGGACTTGAATCTCACCGGAAGTCACAATTTGTACAGTGGTTCAAAATCCGTGTAAGATTATTTAACGAAATTATATTATGTGTTATATACAGTTCTGTGGCCAATTAGTATACTGATTTATCCTTAATGTTTACCGTCATCTACAATAGGTTCAGTCAATGGATAGACCAGTGGCCTCCTGCTTGAAATTACTAGCCGAAGGCCCTAACAAACAAACATCCTGTTACGGAGGTTATATCATCAACGGGTTTAGGTTTAACGTAAAAGATGATGACCGAACAAAACAAACCCAAAACAGTGGAGTCTTGGTCAACGGCGACTGTTATGCCGAGAATTGCATGGATTTTTACGGAGAGTTAGATGAGATTGTTGAGCTAACATATCTGGGTTCCCAAAACCGCCTGGTAATGTTCAAGTGTACGTGGTTCGATGTCACATGCAGCAGAGGAATCCGTGTTAGCTCTCAAGGGATTGTAGATGTCAATGTCAAGTCAAGACTTGCATCAGACGAGCCCTTTGTGTTTGCTAGTCAAGCTGTACAAGTCTTTTACGCGGAGGACGTCGCCAATCCCAAATCTCATTGGTATACAACTATCAAGTCCAAGAAATTGCCCGTGACATATGACAGTGAGCTAGACTCCTTTCAAGCCGACCAACCACGTGTCTTGTTCCCTGTTGAGGTCAACAACGAGGAGGACGATCTTCCTCTTCCAACAACACTTCTTGTGGGAGAAGAAGTCGTAGATGATGACGCGGAAGATGTTGAAAGTGTTGGAGATGATGTGACCGAGTCTACTGATGAAGAGGATGAATTAGAAGATGAAGAGGACGACGAGTCCCACGAAGAAGAGGGCGACGAGGATAGTGATGAAGATGATTCGCAAACTGAAAATGATTGACTTGTAATGTTGTAACATCACAGGAAAAATGTAGTAACATTTTAGAACTTCGTGTTTATTGATGTGTTTTTGCACATTCGTTCATATATATATATATATAGTGCCGATGATGATTTATGCCTAAATTATTGTTTTTCACGTGTTAATGTCTTTGTATATAATCTATATGAAGTCAGATATGGATAGGATACGGGCTATTCGTGGCCGGGCTGGACGCCGAGCTGCTTCCTCCCCGATTAGTCCCACCTCGTCATTGCCTACTGATGACGGGGCACAGAGTGATCGCGGACAGCCATCGGGGGCCCAGCCCCAGCTGTCGCCGTCACCGTCGCCCCAGCCATCGCCGTCGCCCCAGCCGTCTCCATCTTCCGTGGGTTCTACCTCAGGTATAGTTGATAACGGTGTTTCCTACATTTTCGCTAGCCTTATATTTGAACTGTATTAATGTCTGTGTTTTGTAGGATCTCGACGAGGCCGTGGTCCGACACGCGGGGTACGCATCGACCCCCAGCGTAAACAGAGCGTTACGCTCACGCAGGAGGGCCTGTAAGTACTAAAAATATCACCTCATGCCTTATGCCTAAAAATTTTGGGTGTTAATTTATATTTGAACTGTATTAATTAATTTAATTACTTATTTGGCAGGATCCTGGAGAATATGGCGAGGACGAAGATCGGCGTTCTTGTGAAGGGCCGATTCTTCGAGCCACGCCTGTACTGGAAGGAATGGGATGCCGCTGCGAGGGAGGCCCTATGGGAGGAGTGGCTGGTACGGTGAAGTATTTTTTTCAGCGTTAGTAAATGTTAAATTACAGTTTGTTTTATGTTGTTAATTTGTGTTATTGAATGCATTACAGGAGGGGTTCACGTTTGATACGCCTGAGCAGCAGGGACTGGGGCAGCAGGCTTTCTTTAATTACATCGGCAAGAATTACCGCCGATGGCTCCACGATGCACGGGACCGGGCGAAGAGGGCGCTGCCCGCGGGTGCCCCGATGACGGACATGACGAAATATCCCCCACATTGGATATCTCACCGTGTATGGGGGGAGATGATAGATCGGTGGGCTGCGGATCCAGGTTGGGACGCCAAGAGTAAGAGCGGGGCTGAGAACAGACAGAACAGAGATCCGACGCACACGGGGGGGTCGGTGCCACACGACATCGTCCGACATATGAACGCGGTCGAGCACCCGGATCTAGAGGAGGATGAGGTCATAGCTCTGACCTATACTCAGACGCACGTGCGGAAGAAGGACAAGGACGAGACGCACCAGGCGGGCGACTATATTTCAGATATTGCCCGGCGGATCGATGTGAGTCAATTTATTTAAGTTAATATGTTTCTTTCTATCCTCGATGTCTGTTTCGTTAATTAATGCCATAACATATCGTTAAACCACTATTTTTGCAGGCCTCGTATGAACAGCTAAGGGGGTCCGAGCAGCAGTCCGGACAGCCATCAGCGTCCACTAGTACGGCTGCGAGTACTGGGGGGTTGAAGCGATGGCTGGATACGCCGGAGGTCGTGAATCGGCCGAAAGGCCGCATACGCGGCCTGCCTAGCACGACTCCTCGTGCCGTGATAGGAGCGTCCTCACCCCCTGCTGCCCCTCCACAGACACCGGCTCCTCGGCCTCAGTTGCACGAGGAGGATATCGAGCGCATTGCTACAGTGGTGTGCCGGATGATGAGGGAGCAGGGCACTGCTGGACCAGCCGCCCCGGCCCCGGATCAGCAGGATCCAGATCCGGGACTCGGGAACCCCTGATGAGCCCCTTCCCGTGCCCGTTCCTAGCTTCCCCCCCCCCCCCCCGCGCCCGGGTTGTACTCTTCTCCCCTCTCATAACCGGCTATCTCCGGTTCCCGGCTTGTACAAGTATTAGTTTCTTTTATAATAAATATTTTTTCTAATTGATTATATATTTTTTTTCTGTATTTCGCTTATTGCGCGTTGTTGTTGAGAATTGTATTTCTGTACAGGTTTAGGTAATTGAAAAATAAAAAAAAAATTTAAAAAAAATATTGACTTTTGGCGACGGATTTATTCCGTCGCTAAAATATGCGACGGATTAAATATTTAGCGACGGAATATTTCGTCGCTAAATAAGCTATTTAGCGACGGAATATTCCGTCGCTAAATATTTAATCCGTCGCTAATTGGACAAAAAAGAAAATAAATTAAAATTTTAAAAATATAATTAGCGACGGACATTCCGTCGCTAATGAAAACTAAATCCGTCGGTAAAAATCACATATTTAGCGACGGATTTAAAAATTCCGTCGCTAAACTATTAGTGACGGGCTTTTATACGAGGGATTTTTAGCGACGGTGAATCCGTCGCTAATTCCTTTAGCGACGGATTTTGGGCTTTTAGCGACGGATTTCCCCGTCGCTAAAAGTCTGTTTTCTTGTAGTGAGATTTTAGCTTTTGATGTGAAAGTTTTGAAAAATAAAAGCATTCTGTTGGTTAAAGTTTTGTGGCAAAATCAAGAAGTGGAAGAAGCCACGTGGGAAAAAGAGGAGGATATGCGAAGAGATTATCCGCTTCTATTTAGTAAGTTTAAGTTATGATTTTGACCAATTAGTAAACCAATTCAATATTCAGGTTGCACATAACACTTCAACATCTTGCTTCCGGTATCCTCAAAGGGAACCACCAAAGCTTAGTTGTATCATAACATATCATGCACATAAACAAGTCACTGGAGCACTGTCATTGATCAAAAGTACTTAAGCCACGTCCCGCAAACATATTTCGAAAACAAGATACTTACCAACATTCAAAACAAAGCATTTGAGCAAGATTTCAGAACAACATTGTTTAGGAGTACAACAAATGTTGAGGAATAAATAACCATGTGACATAAAAGAATAGTGATATGGAATTCCCCTTACCTAAATCACGAAGAATCCACTTATACAAATTTTCCCAATCAGGCCCTATGATTCCTTTTTCATTATTGCGGCTAGGCTAATATTCTTCTCTCACTCTTTAGTTGTCAATCTACTGATAAAAGTCAAAGATAATTTAAAGTAATTTGAAAAGATCAAAGGCCTATTTATTGAAATTTTTAGGAAGCACGAGGTGGATAAAAACACGAGGTAGCAAAACAAGATTGTGCCACCTAACAAGCACGACAAGGCTAAGCAAAGCACGACGAGGTTGGAAGCACGAGGTGGCAATATAAGGTCCTGCCACCTAGCAAGCACGACAAGGCTAGGTCGAAGCACGACGTGGCGTGACAAGGTTGTGCCACCTAACAAGCATAACAAGGCTCAAAGCAGGTCGCGTCGCAATACTATGTTGACATGTCACAAGCACGACGATGATAGGTAGCATGAGGTGTCGATCAGAGAATTAATCAACACTGACTCCTCAATAAGCACGAGGTGTCACAATTGCATGATGACACCCAACAAGCATGACAATATCAATCCCAATTGTCACTTAAAATCATCATCATCATTTTTCTCTCAACCAACCAGTAATATTTTGAGCACCTCTAAAATTGGGGTGTTACAAGTACTGCTTTATAAACTCTTTTACAACATCTTCTCATGGGCGGACTCGGGTTTTATCCAAGGTGAGGAATGAACGAGAGGCGGCTCCGATGAGAGTGTGGTGGAACAACTGTATCAACTGATTTTGATTCAATATGTATGGAGCCAACGCCCGCATTTACATCTTCACATGAATATTAGGATCCATGGTCCCGTTAAACTTATCCATCTCCAGCATTTTGAACTTAAGAGATAACCTATCTTCCTAGTTTCTGGTTAGGGAACTAAGGTCTAGAGGATCATTGACTCTCCTCATTCTAGCAATCTACGACTCGAGTGCGGCTAACTTTTCCTTCAATTTCGGTATAGCAGAGGGTTTAGTTTCTTCTTCCTCTGCCTCTGACTCATACATCCAATTGAATTTTGGACCTTTCTTCTTATCATCCTTTTTCCCTTCTTCTTTTGGTTCTCTCCTACCTCTCTTCTTGAGGTTATCCAATTCTTTGGCAATTTAAGATTGTTTCTTAGTTAGGGCAGGGAAACCATTCTGAAGATCACTAATAACATGGACCAAATCGGAGATTTGTGCGAATTCTTTGACCATTGGAGTTTGTGAGAGCTTTCGGATGAGCCTCGATACAAACCACGCTTAGCCTTAATTGCATAAGGAAAGTCATTTAAAATTTAATTATACATACCACTAAGACTGAGCTGGCTAGCTCATACCCTATGAGGGGATTTTTTTGGTTTAGCGGGTGTTTTTTGGATTTTTGGTAAAGATGACCGACTAACCGTCCGGTTATCTAGAAGGAAAATCGATCGGTTGGTTAGTGAGGTCAGGGTAATTTCTAAGGATTCTTCTCCGAATCTTTTGAGGGATAAGGTTTCTGACTAACCGTCCGGTCATCCTGACGGATAACTGGCCGGTTGATTAGTGGGTTGAGGGTTTATTTCTTGAAGTTTTTTTTTTTGGAAATTTTTCTAAGGATAAGGTGCCTGACTAACCGACCGGTCATCTGGAGGATAACTAGTCGGTTGGTCAATGGGTTTAGAATTTATTTCTGGGAACTTTTCTGAGGATAATGTTTCAGACTAACCATACAGTCACTCGGGAGGATAACCGGTCGGTTAGTCAGTGGATTGAATCAGGGCATGAACTAGCCAGTTACGATTTTTTTCAACTAATGCACATAGTGACTAACTGTTTGGTTGGGAGCATGGATAACCGGCCGGTTAGTCAGAGTCTCCCCCTTTTTACGATATTACCCATTTAGCGCTTATAGAATGCTGGCTTCTTTCCCAGTCGACAAGCAATAGGCCAATTCAAGTATTCTCTTAACAAAAGGCAGAAAACTGAATGATTTGGGTGTGAGGTTTTTCTCCTTCTAACACCGATGTAAATGTCACTATTATCGGCTCAACTATACCATATACCTCTTGCCCATAACTAGGAAGTTAAAAATGGGCAATCACCAGTACGTATACAAGTCGTTTAATATACCAAGAAACCATGAAGAATCTTTAGTACGAGGCCGTGGAGTTGAGAGCTCAATCGGGATATCGCCTTCAGCCTAAGAGGACTAAGGGCCTCAACTGTCACTCTCAACTGGGTAGATTAGTGTGAGACGTGGTGTGAAGTATGGAAATAAAAGCACAAATACCACAGTTATGTCATATTGTGCATGCCACAAAATACAAAGAAAATAGAACAAGGCCAAAATCACGAGAAACTTTTCAAGTCTAGTCCTCTTAGTACTTTAGTCCCCAGTAAAGCCGCCATTGTGGCAAAACGCCTCGAAAAAATCTGCAAAAGGAATTTTTAAATGGAGTCTTTATCTTATTTAATTAAAGGAAAATAAGAAAAACCTAAGAATGACTCTAAAGTGTCCAAAAAAAAAATAGTCTATCGAAACCAAGAGATGGGTCCGAGAACTAAGTTACGTAATGGGAATGTGTTAGGCACCCACCACACCCTTCCGATCTCTATTTCATTTCTAATGATTATTGGTCTTAAAAACACATAGTATGTAAAATATAGTAAGACCCTAAGTTAATTTTTAAATTTTGGCTTGAACTTGATAGTAGAGGTTAAGTGGCCTACGAATCGAGTCGGACTAACCAGAATCAAAATTGTCGTAGTTCGACACTGGTCCTACGGGAACTAGTCTACATTTTGATGCTTAAATTTAAACAAGAAATGAAAAAGGACTATTTTTGTTGTTTTTGAAATGAAATGCGATTATGGGGAAGGGAGACAATCTATATGATTTTTATCCTAAGAAAGCTAGTAAGATTACCTCGCGATGTAGCTTACCTTGACGACTTAGAGGCGTTCTCCATAGGATCCACATTGTACATAACAAAGCAACATTTTTAGAGTAGTTTGAATGGCTAAGATTCTCAAGAGAGATAATATGTACTTCAGAAAGAAATGACATACAAGCTCTAAAGAAAATAAGCTTTTTCACCCCTTGAAATGAAGGCCAAGACCCTTTTTTATAGTGCTCAAGGTCGCAGAATCTGATAAGATTGACAATGACAATTTGCATGGCTGGAGATAAGTCAAAATAAGTGATAAAATTGCAGATTGACAAAAGTCAACTAACCGACTGGTTAATCGAAAATCGGCCAGTTCACTCCATTAATTAAGACTGATTTTTTCCTGAATTTCGAGGCATTATATGCCTTATTTTCAGTAATTATCTCCAAAATTGCAAATTGGATGTATCTAATTCGGGATAACTCATTTCCTAACCAAAAAAATGAAGTGATTAGATCATGGATTATTTCCCCAAGTTAGTTAGACAAATTACATTATTTAGACCTTGGACTGGACTTGACCTAACTGGACTTGACCTAAATGGACTAGACTGATGTATTGGACATGCACGGACGGACTTGGGCAACTAAACTGGACTGGACTTAATTAATTAACTAAAACTAGAATTTATTAATTAAGTAAATCACATTACTAAGCATATACTTAATAATGCACTCTAATTAACAATAAAGTCTATTATTTAATTAATTAAAATACCTACACAAATTGGGTGTCTACAATCGCCTAATCCATGTGACCCGAACTTCTTCCTTTGTCTGAAGGAGATGGAAACCATGAATCATACTCAGTGGAGATTTACTAGAGTTTAAAGCTATTGTATCATGAGCTTTTTCTTTAGTTCGTTCCAAAAATTTGATCTCACAGGCGCCCAGGAAATCCCAGTTCAGTTCATCCCGCAGTCGACTCTCAGTAGCCAATACCTTCTCCTGGACGAGGGGCCATGGCCAACAAATGTAAGCGTCAGACAATAGTGGAGCAACTGAGTCTATACCGGTGGAGAACCCAACCCTGAGAAACAACTTTGATCAGTGAAAAGCTAAGATCTTTCTGCTAAATCACAATAAGCATTTGGAACTATTTGCTCATAATCGAATTGCCTCATAAAGAGAGAAGCAAAGTAGAATGATGAAGTACACAGTTCCAGAAGATAAACACAGCGATACCCGAAGGTCCTTAGAGCATGTATATGGGACATTCACCATTTACAGTACCAGCAGATATCCTTGGACTCCCGAGAAAAAATGGGTCCAATCATTTATGCCAGATTGACCCCCAATGAGAAAAGGCCAAGAATGGAAAGAACTGGGGCGATAACCTACCTCAACGGGTTTGGCTATCAACCGTATATAATCTAGAAGCCACATGTATAGAAGTAAGGGGGTACCCCTAAATACAGCACTTGCATCCCTATGTACCCCGGTTATGGCATCTATGGTCTCAACCACCACTACTAGAATTAGGGTCCTCCCTCGCAGAGATACCTAGGGTATTAACTTAGCTAGTTCTCACATCAACAACCTCAGGGACCATAATGGTAAGATATGCAGCCACCAGACATAACCCCAGAGCCACTATTCGACCACTCGCATATTGTAGACTATTGTTATCCGGTTTAGCAAAAAAATATTCGATGATAGGAGAAAGCAGAATAAGCTCACCTTGGATAAAAAAATCTAGCCCGCTTTTCATTAACTTCCAACAAGCTCATGAGATATAGGATATAACCATCTTGAATGACTGGTTCAATAATGGGTAAATTGGCAGGGACATCAACCAAAGCAGAAAATTCCTTATACGTGGACCATAGCTCGTCCAAGACAAATCATAAATCATGATCCTCGGGATTCCCAAATTTGCATGCCGCTCGAAGAATGTCCTCACAAACCACCACAATACACAAACTCATGATTGTCTTTAGACAGAGGTGCCCATCAAGATGAATAAGCTCTAACCTGTTTAAGGAATCAACAAAGGCTCGAAATTGGAGTTCAAAGATCATGGGGTTGTTTCTGAGGCCATTGGGAGTTTGTTTGAGAAAATGAAATGTGCATATTCACCCTTTTTGAGGATGAGTCTCACGTATCTAAGGAGGGAGCCCTAAGATGTACAGAGATAGGACTTGAAAAGTAATAAAACCAAAAAAAACTTATCAGATAATCCGGACGGTTTTTGATAACCCAGCCGGTTTTCCTTTTGTTTTGAATATTTCTGAAAGCCGATCTCTCTGACCAACTGTCTGGTTTTACCCCAAAAAAAATAATCTTTCTTCTAATCAATTGTCCAGTTTTACTAGAAAAAAGTAAATTTTCTTCTGATCAACCGACTGGTTTTAGGCTCGAGATCAGAAAATTTCACAGTCCTCATTGACTAATCGTCAGTGCTAACAAAATTTTTCTCGTTTATCCCTTTGACGACCAAACTCTATACCTATTCTCAATCCAATCCAATCCAACCCTAATTCCATCTATTTTTCTGCTCAACCTCCATTCTTTCTCTGCAAGTATGCGTGTATGCATCAAAGTAAGACATTTACATAAGGGTTTGCTAATTGAAATTTGCTATAAAAAAAGAATGTTCATTACAAGAGAGTTCGATAAGATGAGTTACTAATGAACTCTAAATCCTACTCCAAGCTAAGTCAAATCAAGCATCAGTCCTTGTCATTCTGGGGCTTCTTGGGGCTAGGCTCCTCCTCGTCACCAGATCTAGAGGGGTCGTCGTCTCGTCCGGCCTCATAGTCCTCGTCCTTGGTCAGTCGATGACTCCACTACCATTGATTCGGTTGATCAACTAAGTTTCTCGTATGTCTTTCCAAACATTACCCCAACAATAATAGATTGATAGATTCTGAATTCCCTCAGCAGTGAGGGGGCAAGGGCTTTCCCTTTGCTCCATCTAGTAGCCTCCTTCTCATTTAACGGTGCGGACTCCGGTTTGTGATTTGGCCTCAAGGGAACATGACCAGTCGCTCTTGTCTTCCTCCAACCTCTTGTCTGTGATGCCAGAACTCCTCCCAAAGGGGTCTGAGTGACAACATCAGAGGCATCAAGCTCCGCAGAACTCTGTCCTCCACTTGACCTACCTCTCGAAGGTGGCATTGAGGGAGTGGGGGTAGGCACCTCCGTCGTCTCAGCAGACGGCCCATACACCTCTAGTAAATCCGCAAGGTGGATACCATGTCTTTTAGACTGTGTATTATCTAGCAGGAATCTTTTAGCATCGAGCTCGAGACCTACAAAAGAAGATCATAGATTTAAAAGTGAAGCATAAAAGGCAAAATATGCAAAGTTAATATGCGAGTTTACCATCTTGACTAAAGCGAGCTCCCTGAGCCCAAACACCTTATTTCTTCGGCCGGGGATAGGCTATATCTTTCTGCCTTTGCCCCTAAAAAACACTAGCGTTGTCCAAAGAAGGAATGCAACCTTCTCTGCAATCTCCTTCTCTTTCTTACCCTTTCCCTTCCGGTACCGGGCCACTCTAGCCCGGTGAATCCTCTTCACCGATCCATAATAAATGGAGGGGCCAAATCCTCTCGCACGAACACCTCGTAAGTACGAGGATTGTTCGGCCACCTCAAAAAAATATAGTAATCCCACTGAGTCAAGCTCTGCCTCAGCCCTCAGTCCAATGTCCTCGTCTTATACATCTCAACGAGAGGGTCACCGGGATACGAGCCTCGACATTCATATGGTGCTGGAAAAGCACCCTTTCCCCAGGGTATAACTCTTTTTGGGATTACCCTACCAGTATAACCTTGAACCGGGTGATTGTCAACTCCTCCGTATAAGACTTTACCTTCTCCCACTTGGAAAGGGATGCCTGAGAAAATAAAGAACGAATGTGAGTATTCATGAACGTGCATTAATGGAAATTTAGAGATGAAAATGAACTAATACTTACTGCATGCTGAGTCAACCAGTTGAAGCTTTTCTGATAGGCCCCGATCATGACCCTAACTTGCTTATTCCTAAAGTTTGACTGTTATATTGTTGGTTCTGCCTCATCAGTATGGCCCTACCCCAGTCGCGGTGCACGCGACCCCAAAACCTCGAAAGCCCAAATCTGTGAATATAGACAAAACATGAACAATTTGTCTATCTCATAGATGAAAATAATAAAAAAGGCTCAAAAGTTGAGACATACCTCCCAGACATTACAGTATCCCATGAAGCTCGAGGACTACCCTTTGGATATCGCGCCCGTCAAAAGGTATAGATGAGACGTGGCCAGAGTGCCCCAATCGTACTCCATATCTCTCTGATCTCCTCCAAAGCTCTCAAACACCAAAGTTGCACAGAGTCATCCCCGTTATTGAACAACATCTTCCCTAAGACGTAAAACAAGAATCGTCTGACATACGGATCAATCGATGCCTCATCAGCGTCATCCAGGTTCATACCTCGTAGTGGGAGCCTTTCTTGTAAGACGACTAAAAACCAAGTAACCGGACCACGAGAACCTGGTCCTTGTCGAGATGATAGGTCCATGGGATAGGCCTCCCTCGAATGCGAAATACTGGTGATATTCGCGAAGTCCTACGGGGTAAGTGTGGCCTCTCTAAACGGTGAATGAAATGTGTTGGTGGAATCCCACCAACGCTCCACCAAGCACAAAATATGCTTTTTACTTCGAGTAAAATCATGTAACCCATTGAAAAATATATCAAAGTTGGTCTCGGCTATCCTATTCTCTACCAAAATTGGTACTTTCCCATACCATTCCACTACAAAATTCAGGGAGCCCCTACAACGGTTGTTCGTGGGGAGCTGCTGCACAAAACCAAAACGAGGAGAGAAAAACTTCATGAGCCGTCTGGTTTTATGCATTGGATGCATGAAAAATATGAAAGAAAACTAGTGTGGGCCCTATTTTGAATGGGAGTGCCAAGTGTATGAAAAAAAGTGTGAAAGAACGAGTGTAATTTAAAGGTAATCGGTAGAAAACATACCTCATTGGCAAAAAAAAGGTGGCTAAGGTGTGTCTCTTGATCCATAGTGAGAATTGAAAGATCATATGTCTGGGTGGTTGCCGAAATCGTGAAACACGCCTAACTTGGGGCCACCCTCGTGTCCTTTCCTAATGCGTAGGAATTCCATCTTCGCATAAGAAATTGGAGAAGAAGAGAGGGATTCCATGAATTTATAGATAAAAAGTGTAATTAGGGTAGGACTTGCGAGAGAGAAGTCCGCTTCAGGTCCAAATTTCATTGAAAGAATGAATATATTGTGACTGAAACTCTATGGAAAAACCCTAATATTATCGTGCCCGAATTTGGACTGGTAAACCAGCCGATTTTCCATTTAAAATATGTCAAACTCTATGACTAACCAGCCGGTTCTCGACACTTTAATTTGTCAAAATTCAAACCCTTTGACTAGCCGGACGGTTTTCTACATGATATTTTGACTCATCCTCTTCTTTGACTAACCGGGCAGTTTTTTATCTTTAAAAAAAAAAGGAAAGAGAATTTTTTTTGCATGCTTATTTGAAATATATTTGCATACCCTTGTGTGCTTGCGTGACCTTTCTTTCAATAAACATCCGTGTGTTTGCATGCTTGTGTATTCTGCATGATACCCAGTTCATTCACCTAAGGTATTTTTATCCAGTTTCTACGCGCTTGCATGCTTGCCTGTGCATGTTTCTTACCCTATCTTCAGATTATTTTGTAATCCGATTACTCGAATTTGTTGCTCAATTCAACAATTTTGTACAGTGTAAGGCCAATGCAAGATCTAATGTTTTGTTGCCAGAAGTAATATTTTCTTCGTATCAAATAAATCGATATGTTCGACAATTAATGACTAGCTGTCTTCATGACATTGTTGGTTCCGAGTTTAAGTGATCTTTTTGAAACTTTCATATGTCAAGCGGCCAACCGCTTCTATGCGTTGTTGGCTTCGGCTCTTTGATATAAGTCCATATAAACCAGCCGCTTTGACGAGTTGTTCTCCCCTCTTAGGTTCACATTTTTCTTATATCTAAGCGACCAACTGCTTGGATGCATTGTTGGCTTCGACTCTTAGATATAAGTCCATATGTCCAAGCAACCAACCGATTCAACGCGTTGTTGGCTCCGGCTCTTAGATAGAAGTTTGGTTTGGACTAAGTGACCAACTGCTTCGATGCGTTGTTGGCTCCGACTTTTAGTCATAAGCTTTCTGTACATCTAGATGATCAATCGTTGTTATTGTTGGCTCTGGCTTTTAGATGTACCCTTCATGTTTAAGCAACCAATCTTTGTTATTATTGGCTCCGACTCTTATGTATGACTTTTCGGTATTCTTAGATGACCAATTGTTGTTACTATTGGCTCCGGCTTGTAAGGATGCGCCCCTTGCCTGTCGATCAATCATTGTTACTATTGGCTCAAGCTCCAGACAAGGTTCAATATCATTTTCCCTTATAATATTATTCGATGATCAATCGTTGTTACTGTTGGCTCCGGCTTCTAATAATATCCCTATTTCTTGATGAACTATGTTGGTTTGATTCATATCTGGAGGATACATAGGAAACCCTCTAAAGTTCCCACTTCATATCCCTGTCAGGGTCCACGAGTCTATTTAGAGTCTTGTGGTCTTTTTTGTATTTTACTATAAAAATGTGTTGTTTTCGGTGATGTTCACCCTTACGCGAGCTCCCTCACCGAGGGACTCTTTAGACATCTTTGTAATCATTTTAATTAAATAATTATTAGGCTTTATTATTAATTCAGAGTTTATTATTAAAGGTTAGGCCTGGTAATATAACTTAATTTATTTAATTTGGTCCAGTCCAGTTCAGTTGTCTGGTCCAGCAATTAAGTCCACTCTAGTAGTCCAACGGTCTAGTCCAGTTCAGTCATTGAGCTCAGTCTAGTCCAATTATGTCAGTTCAGTCCAAGTATTTAGATTGTGATTTGTCTAATTGATGTATCCTTGATGCAAGTGATTAAATCATGGATTTATGTGATTTATGATGATAAATGTCAAATCTGGTACATCCCATCTGAATTAGGGATAGATAATGTCTTGAGATTCGAGAAAAAAACTATAAAAATTACGGGATGAGCCGGCGGGTTTTTGACAAACCGGCCGGTTAGTTGACTTTTATCAATCGATGATTTTTATTAAATATTTTGTCTTATCATCAAATTGCAGATTGATACGGCCATCTTTATCATTTCTAGCATCCCATAACTCTATCAATAGGGCCTTTGACCTACATTTTCAGAGATCTCGACTTATTCTCCCTATAGCTTTTATATCATTTATCTTGAAAGTGACAGATCATCTCTTAAGAGAAACTAGCCCTTCATATTCACTTCAAGATATTCTCTAGTTTCTTGCATCATAGATCCTTCACAGAGAATTATCGAGTCGTCCAGACAAGGAGACTCACGAAGTAAATTTTCTTATGGCAATTTTTACATACGATGACTGACCCTCTTTTATGGGCTTATCAAAAGCAAATGCCCTGTTTTGTTTATTACATTCTAAAACACATGAACAAGTCTTTTTAGAATGTCAAATGGTAAGCGATATCTCGCAACATTCTCTTAGTAGGCAGAGGGGTTCTTGTTCTAGATTCTCTACTGCGAGGATGTGGTTTATACATTGGTTAGAACAACCGATTTTTAGGCGAAGCCATAATCTAATACGTATAATATGGATTGTTGTACTAATCTAGTCCATTTGGAAAGGTCAAAATGACTTGGTCTTCAAGAGTGAAAGATTTTGTTCTTCTCAGATTTTGTTACAAGGCCGAACACCGGTTAATAATGTCAGAGCCACAAGATACTTTTGAAAATGCTTTAGGAAAGTTTAGAAGGCAGTACTTCGTGGTAGAACTTAACAAGTCAACAACTTTAAGCATTTTTACCCTCTGCTCTACACTTTTCATCATTTCTTTAATAACCGTGAAAGTTTCTTCCCTACCACCCCAAAGTTCTGTCGATCTCCATGGTAGAGTCAATTTGCAGTGCTCAATACATCGTAGGCTCATTTCTCATCAATCCAAACCGATTGGCACCAGTATTGATGCAATTAAGGCTGAAGTTGCTCTAAGTGCGACATCGTCTGCTATTTTCTACGCTATTGATTGACTATATCTATTTAATTGCTTACATACTATTGTCCTACTTTCCCACACAAGTTTTGGGGCACATATGAAAGCTAGTGCTTTGCACTCTGTATCATGGGTTAATATTTTGTATAGTATGACACATAACTGCGATAGATTGCATTTGATGCATATCCCCCCCCAGAGGAAATAGTGTGTGACAATTTTCGTCTGCACTGGGTTCTTTTGCTTACTGATCAAGTAGCAGCTTGCAGCACGATGGTTGGCTAATGTACAAGCTGCTGCAACTCTTCCATAATAGTCCATTGCTCTGATGATTTCCTTCTTTGCGGTGTTTTGTCACTGTAGTCTTTTGTTATAGCAGTCATCCACTCAAGTTAGATGCGCGGTTGTCATCCATTTTACTTTTCTTCTTTATCCTTTGTCACCCATGGATAGGTTGGTCGTTTTCTCTTCATCATGGATTATATTTTTGCCGAATTGTTTCGTGCTTTCCGAGATCGGGCAATGGCGCATTAGCAACGAATCCTTGATATGAAAATTACACATTCAATTAGAAGCATGAAAATCTTGTTTTAGGCGGACCGGACAAATTAGCAATGACGAAAAACTTACACTAATCCCGATTCACGTCTTAAAAAAAAATAAATAAAAATACAAAAAATTAGAAAAAGGAAAAAATGAAACAATAAGAAAAGGCAAAACTATCTAGGGGAGCCGTATTGGCGCCTGGTGTTTATGTACGGAGAGTGAAAACAGGCAGCTGAGTGTCGGCCCCTATCGGCCATGCTAGACAGACTAGTTTCATGAAGAAATCCAAGCAAATTCAAGGTACAAAGAACATAGCCTTGAAACCCTAATTTTGGACAACCAAGCCATGCCAGTAGATTCTTGAAATAAATTCGTCAAAAAATCGAACCCATCAGGTCTCAAAACGATGCTTCTCCCTCGTCCAACTCTACTCCACAAACGCCTCATCGGTCAAAACGTTGGCTTTATGGCCTCCAAGCACTCGCTCTTCACGCGCCTCCCACCGCCTCCCTCACGCGCCTCCGTCCACCTCCTCCACACCTACAGGCCCGTCTCCTCCGCTGTAAAAAAACCCATCTCCGAGAGCACCAGCCATGTTTCCCAAAAGACTAGTGGCTTCTCTTCTTTTTCCCATCCTAGTATCCCGAGACCAGGTAATTACTGAAAACCATTATCCTGATTTTCTTGTTTTGTGTGTTTATCTCATCTACAATTTTGTGCGGGCATGTGTATAAAACCTACAGTAGTGTGTGCGCGTGCGTGTAAAAAAACCCGTCTCCCTTAGCGCCCCTCTTGCCGAGATAACTAATGGCTTCTCTTCTTCTTTTAACCACCGCAGTATCCCCAGACCAGGTAATTGCTAAAAACCCATTATTGTATTCTTGTGTTTTGTGTGCGTTCTTGTGTTTTTATCTTACCTACAATTTTGTGTTTGTGCGTGGGTTGGGTTGTGTGCGGGTTGGGTTGTGTGCGCGTGCCCGTGTATGTGTGTAAAACTGACAGTTGGTCTGTTTATGGGCCATTTCATACGTATTTGTTTTGTGTGTACGGAAGTTAAGAAATTGTATGTTCATCTGTATGGATATGTTTATTGTGTGTCTGTGAATATGTGGTTTTTGTGGATATGGATGTTTATATTTTATACGCATCTTTTTCAATTTGGAAACTTTTTGCTTAATTTCCTTTATCTTTTCTTAAGTGCATTTGGAGAATCCAAAAGAGGCAATGAAGCAGAGATTGGTGGATATGGGAATTCTTAGTCATTCTTGGGAGCCTGGCCAGTACGACCACTTGCTTTGTCCAATGGTATGCATTCTTTGAGTGTCACTGTGTTGCTTTCTTACTTTTTGTTGTTTATGGTTTGACCTTATTGCTATCTGGTATTTAGTCTAGAGAAGAGTTGTTTTACTTGTTTGATATGCATATCAGAGATTATCAGACGCACAATTCGTCTAGGGTCTCTGCTTGACCATTTATTTATGCCAGTGACAACAGACTATACGAAGTGTGGGTTCTTTTGGACTTGGTTCAAGGAAGTTTTTAGAATACCTTTTAAAAGACTTGAAAGAGTAGGAATGTAATATAAAGCTGTGAAAATGTTTGAAAGGTCTATCTGCAGGAATGCTCCTGAACTTGACAAACAACAAGTTTTGGAAAGCCACAATTATCTTAGTAATTAATAAAAGCACAGTGCAATAATGACCATGAGAGATCCAGAAGTCAGTACATCTTTGAATAGGTTGTGTGTATTGACCATAGAATATGCCTTCGAGCAAAACGTATATGATACTACACACATCTACTGCATAATCAACTTGTGAGAATATGCTGACAAGCCAATACAAGACAAGCCACAAGCCACAAGCCAAAGCCATTGGCAATTGCTTCCTTTAGATCAAGCCACAAGCCACAAGCCACAAGCCACAAGCCACAAGCCACAAGCCACTTCAACTGCTGCTGGCACGTCTTCCTTTAGTTGGATGTACAAAATTTGGGCAGCACCCCTATATACCATTTCCGGTCAACTGTTTGATCTCGCTGCGCAGCAGGATACTTGGTATATGCAACCAGCAAACAGCATTTTCAACGAATCTCAGGCCGATTGCAATGCCATCAACTTTTTCGGCATCTCAGCATCGATAGCCGCAATTATACCAGACATAAGTCATTTAATTTTTTTGGCTGCAAACACCTTTTTCATAGCGTAAAATTCAGTTCATATGTATAATATATTTAATGTGCCCATAAGATGTGGTGACTACTTGTAAATTGTGTAATTTGTGTATACAAGCACGACTGTACCATATCTTCAACAATCTTTTGTTTCTTCTTCTTTTTTTTGACTTTAGATAAGTAGTTCAATTTTAGTGTGCAGGATTACTGTTTATGTTCTTCAGAATCACATACTGTTAGACTTATCTTAGACAAGCTAATTTGTCTTGGGAAAAGAAAAAGCTCTGTGTTGTTACGCAGAGAGTTCCTAGTTGGATTGCAATTTAAAGGAACATATTCCCAAAATGACTCAACAGTTTCCTGAAAATTGTCTAAAGACTTGTCCGGTATACAGTTTCTGCAGTTTGAGCATACTGTTGGACTAATGTTAGACAAGCTAAACAGCTTCGGAAGAGATTCTCAGTACAGCTATTCCAGAGAGTTTCTAGGTGGATTGGTATTTGAAGGAGCATATTCACAAAATGACTCGAGGGTCTCTGAAGAAGTGTCCGCTATACAGGTTCTGCAGTTTGATCATGGTGTGTATGGATCAGCTCCAGCCTCTAGGTTTTGGTAGTAGAGGGTGACGGATAAGAGAATGTACTTGCTGAGGAGAGTTGAAGGAATTAACTTTTGTCTGGACCATTTTTAGTGGGGAAATTGTGCAGATGTTTCTTTGGATGAAGATAATGTTGAAAGGCTCTTGGGAAGATTTAGTGTCTTGGTTACTAAATGAACTCCAAATATGGCTTGCTACACATACTAGGAAAAAAGTTAATTACGTGCTGCAAGTAACAGAGGAAATACAGGGACTGATGTGGGGCAGATGGCAAAAGTAAGGGAAGGATTTTGGCGCTGAGAAGAAATGAGATTTGGAAAAGCTAATTTGGTCCGTTGATTCGAGAAGAGGAAATGAGAGAAAGTGCTCGCGGGGGGGGGGGGGGGGGGATGCGATTCCCGAGAGTATGAGGGTTCTCAATGACTTGTTGAAGATTTTTGCAGGAGTGCAGTTCACCAATGAGGATGATGTCCACTGTGACATTGCGCTTTTTTGTTTTCAGGGAATACAGATGGGGGTCGTGGATCGATGGGCTGAACTTTGGTAGCGTTTAAGATGTGGGAGGGTAGCTCTGCCCTTGAACGGCCTTTTGCAATCTTGCTATGGTGACAAAGCGACCTTTTCTAATAAGTGTTGGTTGTAGCCATTTCGTTTGTGAAGGAATTTTGTAAAAAGGATAAATGCCTTCCCGGGTTGGGTTGGGGTGGGGGGGTGGGGTTTGGCGTGGTGGTGGGGAGGGAGGGTGGATTGCTTACAATTCAAGTACCTGTAGTCTACAGTCTAAAGGATGTGTTAGAATGCTTGGAAGGAGGTCTCAAGGAAGTGTTAGTAAGTCTTTGTTTTAGATTTTGAGTATAGTTCTTCTTTGTCCGTGGTACATATGGTTGGAGAGGGTAAGCATTGTTTTGAAGGCCAGTCCAGTTCCACATTAGTTGTGAAGCAACTCTCCTTATGAGGTTTATGTTCTTCGATGCTCGTCTAAAGGATTTGTTTGATCCTGTTGTCTTATTTTGAGGCTGTAATTCCAATTGTGAACATGGGTCCGTCCCCTGCGGCGATTTCACTTTTTGTAGATATGTTTTTCTTAAAACAGGAACAAGTCAGTGAAAATATTGATGCTTTATGGGTGTAAAAAAATTAGAGGTATATTGGCAGAACGGATATCGTTTGGAAGCTACCAACTCAGCTGGTGGTATTTTAGTTTTGTGGACTCTTCTTGGCATAGCTGCGATCAAGACAGTGCTCTATCTCTCTTCTTACTTACATAAGTGTGAGTATGACGATTTTCAGTGGAAACCACCCTTTATTGAAAATCACAGACTATTACATAATTTCGCTGATGAGTGCAGTACGCCACTAGTATCAATGCCTTTTCTGTGCTTTGTAGACATGTTCTTGAATGAGTAGATGTAAATGGTTGGACTCAATTCTTACCTGTCAAAAAATGAAAAAAGGACTCAAGAGCATCGACTTGGCTAGCCCTTTTGTTGCATGCAAGCTTGTGCCATCAGCTGGTATCAGGATGCGTCCCAACCATTCTATGTGGGCCCAGTGACATCACGCAGTGTATCTACTACTTGGCTGCCGGAGGACTTTGCGGCTTTATCCTAGTTTGTACTGATCCCAATTAGCACGTAATTGGTTAGATTTACATCCGCTCAACCTTTTGAGCGAATTCTTTCAACCATTTTTTTTATTTTTCTTCAATAGACAGACTCATTAGCTTGATAACACTTGTAGTTGTCTTTTCTCGGCTTCTCTTTGATGCCGGCTTGGATTGTTGTCTAGAGCCGTCTGTTTTTTCTTTTGGTTTGGCGATCACCTTCGACCTTGTCAATACACTAAAACTTGCAAAACGATGAAATAACGACGCACGATTATTGAGTATTTCTTATAGTTCCTTACAATCTTGAATTTCTTTTTATAAGTTTTTAATGAGTTTTTGTGCAATCTTGTTCTTGAATAGTGCAAGGGTGGGGATAACGAGGAAAAGAGCTTATCCCTTTTCATTGCCAAGGAGGGGTGAGTCATACTAATTTTTTTTATTAATTTGCCTTTTCTATTATCATTTAACCATTTGGAGTATGTCATTATGTTGTAGGCTAGCTGTATATAACTGTTTTCGAGCTAAATGTGGGTGGAAAGGCAGTACACAGGTGATATATTGAGCTCTTGGAGCTAGGCTAATGTTTATTTACGTGTCAAAAATGTATTGCATGTTAGTCTTGCTTACAAGTGTTTCATTTGTTACAGGGTTTTGCAGATGTTAAGTCAAGCTATAAAAGAATGAACCAAATCACCCAGGCAAAGCCACAAAGAATAATCACAGTGCAGGAGCTTGGGTTGCAACCTTTGTGCAATGAGGTAGTTAGGTTTCACTTTGTGTTTGATCCATTCATTGTATAATCAGATAACCAGATTTGATGTTTGCTTGGATCTTTGTCACATTACGTTGCCCCCCACCCCCTCCTTCTTTTATCCTTTCGTATGCACATGCTGTGGATATAATGATAGTACTAACACTAAACAAATGAAAGCGAAAAAGGTACTCTTGGGGGTTATGTTTTAATTTACTGTTAAGTCCCTGTTTATCATTTTTCTCAAGTTACTTTCATTAAAAAAATTGTTTGGAGGATTTGAAATGGTATTGGTACATCTAAAGAATCGATTTTGGAATTAGAAAATCTAGAATTTAATTTTCCGTTTCCGCCATATTTTGTAACTCTTTCAAGTTGTAAAACATTAAATCTGTGAAGATTGTTGGAAGCATCTGCGTTGGTTTTGTTCTGTACACACACTATGTCTCTGTCTGTCTGTCTGTTTCCCTCTCTCTCCCTATTTGCATACATACATACACGTGTGTGTGAATACACATATATGTATGTATATATACATTTATGTGGGTGTCTCTGCACACACACACACAGACAGAGAGATACATACTCACAAACATGTATATACAAATGTGAGCTTAGAATTTTTCCACGTTTCCTTTCTTATTCCCCTTTTTGAGTACTGATCGAAAATGTCGCAACATTAATATGGTGATATGGATCATATCTAAGAAGCACGGACACTACTAGGAGGAGTAGGAGGGCAAGGTATGGTGTCCGACACCTGCCGGGATGCCGACGCGCCTTCGACACCTCCGGACACGTGTCTGACGTGGCTTTCCGGTGTCCGAATAGTTACGTAGTTAAATTTAATATTGGACATGTATGGACGCCGCCGAAGAGGCCAAGAACGGCTTTCCGGTGTCCGAAACATGTTTTTGATCTTCTATCGGCAGCAAATTCGTTTGCTTTATGTCCCAGATCTGGCTAGATTTCGATCTAAACCTTGTTCAGGTCTTTGAAGGGGACTACTGCTCTTCTCCTCTTTGTCTTAACCACCGATCTTTGGATATGGGAGAGTTATGCTGCCGACAAGTACTGCAATCGTATCAACAAGAAAATTTGGATATTAGAATTTGGGCCATCGTCTTTGATATATTTTCATCTTGACCCCATAAATTTTACATATTTCTACTATACTCCAAAGTTCTACCATTTGATTTAAATAAACCCTTCAAGGAACAGATTTTTTTGTTTTAAAAGTCCAGTATTTACTGAAATGTATACTGATTCAACTGTAGTGCTAAATTGGATTAAAAATGGTGATGCATATGACGTTTGTTTCTCATATCTTGGCAAATATATGTAAAAGATAGTAATTTTATTAAAACAGTGGTGTCCTGCGGTGTTCAAAATCTGAATTTTCGGAAAATCTGGTGTCCGCTGTCCCAGTCGGTGTCGATGTGCGTGTCGGACACCGTGTCCGTGCTACTTAGGATCATAGAAATTCATCTGATTGCATTGCATGTAAAGCAATTGTAAAGCTAATTAGTTTTTTAGGTTGCTGTTGAATCTTCTAAATTTTGAAAACAACCGTAGAGATGGATAAAACTAATATCTATGGTGATAAGGTATTCTATATGTTCCAGCAATCGGGAAGAGCCCGTACTTTTTACTGTCACTGATGTGGACGACTTTATTGAGGAGGATATTTTTAATTTTCCTCTGCAGGGTGATGGTTCAATGTGGAATTTGACACTTTGGGATTTCTGAGACATTCCTTGTAATTTTTGAGTTTCAGTTTATGGGTTTCGCTTCTTTCCTCAGATAAGTTCTAAGGGCCCACTGTGTATTCTTTAAGAAGCTTAGAGGTTGAATTTGAGCCATTTTTACTAGACAAGGCTCTCGAAGACTCTAATGCTATAATGGGTGAAATGGGATAAAAAGAATAAACAGTTTTTTTAAGTTTCTTACATTGAGAATCATTTTGGATATTTCTGTTTTTCTTTTTTGGTGCTATTTATGTTTCCATGCAACTTTTCTTGCTAAAAAGAGAGATGCTTCAATGATATCGTTAAATTATGCTGTTTCTATCTCAAGTTTGTTTAGCATTTTCTATTTATTACATTTATTAAACAGAGTTGATAATTTTTATTCAAGCTTTTTTTTTCAGGTACTTGCATATTTTGCTGAACGAATGATATCTGAGGAAACATTGCGTAGGAATGCTGTCATGCAACGAACATATGGTGATCAGGTGCACAAGCATACTTACTTCAGAAGAAGGCTTTATCTATATTTGTTTTTTTAATTATGAGGCTCTTCTACAGTGATTGCAACCTATTTTTTGACACTGAGATACGAACACTTCGTTTATTATCATACAACCAACCAACTTGTTACAGTCAATACTGAAGCTCAACTTCTCATAGTGGTGGTTGTAATAATATAGTTATGTTGTGGCCTCAATGCCCTAGAGTCATGTTACATACTAGGTTCTGAGCCGATATTACTAATAAGGGCTTAGTCATTCATGATTGACTGCAAATTGCCATGCTAGAAGTCAAGTGAGTAGATACATTCTCTGGTTTACAGGTGTAAAAACATAATTTCTGGCTCTGGTGAAATTGTCTCGAGTTACGTTTTTTATGCCAATTTTGACGACATGAAGATTAAAATCACTTCTGTTAAGCACACTATTTTTTTCCCAGTTACTCCTGTATTAATGGCTATTAATTTTCACTTGACTAACCGATTTTTTTTTGACAGATTGTTATTGCTTTTCCTTATCGACGGAATGGAGGACTTGTGAGTTGCAAGTATCGAGATATTAACAAAAAATTTTGGCAGGTTTTTGTGACATGTTACACTCACTTTTCCTTTCTCTCCCTGTATCTCTCTCATGGGTATTTGTATTCAGATTAATTTTACCTAGCGACATTTGATATATGGCACCTTTATCTATTTAAATCCGTTAAATGATTGGGATGAGTCTGGCCAGAGGATCACATTTGCTCGAAAACAAAATCAACTGCTTTTGAAATCTTAGAAATGGTGCCAAATTTCTGAGGAAGCAATATATGAGCACGATAACGTCTGCTCAAAGTACGAAAGAAAAGCCCATTCCTTTCTTGGCTTTTCTGATAGACAGTTCCTGTCTTGTTATGTGGCTTTCACCAAAGTGTTAAGCACATGTAAGTTTGATATTACACTGTTTTACCCTTGCTGTGCTGTTGATCTGCAGGAGAATGACACTGAGAAAATATTTTATGGACTGGACGATATAGAGGGAGCAAGTGATATCATCATCGTAATAACTTTTATTGTTAACTCCCCTTCACCTTTCGGTTGCTTACGGAGAAATCAATTTATCTTACTCTGCCTTTCACTTATAGGTTGAGGGTGAAATTGACAAACTTTCAATGGAAGAAGCTGGATTTCGAAACTGTGTGAGTGTCCCTGATGGTGCTCCTCCATCAGTCTCCACAAAGGATTTGCCGTCTCAAATAGAGGTCTTTGCTAATATACACCAAGTCTCTTACTTCTGTTTTCTTGTATTGTGGTCCACTCCTTTGCTGGAGTAGATACCATCCCATGTTCTCCATTTACTCAGAATTTTGGATTCTGTTTCCTTATTCAACCTTCTCATTTGGCTGCAATTTCCATCAACCTACATCTTTTGCTGTAAATTGAGCGTCTTATTTCACAATCTGGCTCTGTAGGCACTCTTTCATCGCTGCTTGTACTCCTTTAGCTTTTATAACAAAATTTTGTCTCAAAAACAAGAAAATTGGAGCAAGAACAGTGCCGTTCCTTGTAATTTCTAGATTTTAGGACTTCCTCTCTATTGGAAAGGTGGATTTAATGCTCCTCTCGTGTATTTTGTCAAGCTAGGACAAAAAGTATCGATATCTGTGGAACTGCAAAGCATACCTAGAAAAGGTTTGTTGACATACGGCATCCTGTTTGTTATCTTTCTTTTTAGTTTCTAGTAAAATTAGACAGGGTAATAAATTTGGTATTCCTGATTTGTTTGATATTCTGACAGGCATCTCGCATAATACTTGCCACTGATGGTGATCCACCTGGTCAGGCCTTAGCTGAAGAACTTGCACGCCGCCTAGGAAGAGAAAGGTCCTATGTCGGATGATACTGTTTTTGAACATTCTGAAATCAATTTTCATGCAACCACTTGTCTCTTACAGTTCTTCTTTTTCTCGATTAAGCAGATGCTGGAGAGTTAGATGGCCGGAGAAGGGGGAAACTGGCCGTTTCAAAGATGCAAATGAGGTTTTTTACTGGAACCTTTGTCGGCTTCAACTTCCGTTTCTTACATAAGCCTCTAGGAAATACTGGCTAAAGTCAGGGGTGAATAAATGGCATTTAGGGTTTGGAAGAACTAAGAAGCGAAGGGAAAATTTTAGGCTTTGAGGCTTGGATATGTCATGCACACGTTGCCTCTACATCGGGCAAATGTGGTTAATATTTTTAATGTCTTGTGTCTTCGCATGAACTGTAACCTTCTTCTGTCGGCATATTGTGGCTTTAAACGTTAAGCATCTTAATGAGATTTGATTGGTTTCTTGAGAAGTTGAAAGAGTGAAGTTTTGGAAGAAAAGTGTACAAGAAGAAACTGTGGAAATAAGTACCAGAATTCTTTTGTAGGGATTGCTATCATATAATTTGTACAAAGCATAAGGTAGTGTTGCCTTTTATTTTATTTTATAAAATGCTATAGCATGAAACGAATGTTTAAGGGCTTAAGTACATGGTTCACATGTGCGTTACTGGCCATGATCTCTGACTTCTGGTGATTATTCTTGGTACAGGAGATATGCAACTTTAAGCTAGTTAGAGGCTCCAAAATTTATTTTAAATGTGCTGTATTATATAAAAATAGATGAATCCGTTATAAAAGCATATAAACTTCATTTAGCACACATGAGACGCCTTAATGATAAAACATCTGTAGCAATGGTCTGTTGGCATGTTGCATTATAGTTGAACTTAGGTCATAGACCCCCCAGCATTCATAGGAAACACAAAACAAGTTACCTACATACAGCGAAAACTTTTTTAATATGCATGTCTTTTGGGGTGAGGCTAGAACCACAACAAATCAAACTAGAGTTACAGCCTTTTAAAAGAAAAGATTGTCGCTAAAGCAATAATTAATAAGTTTAGCGGCAAATTTGGGAGAGGTGTGGATTTTAGCTCCTCTCTCTCTCTCTCTCTATATATATATATATATTTAGACACACACACACGTTCATGTGTGTGTCTTCGAAGCATGCCTACATGACCTTTTACTTCGTAGCATGCCTACATATCAGCTAAAGAAACGGGATTGAGTTAGTAGCTAAGTACTTGAGAGTCAGTAAACTTGAGGAGGTTAGACTTCTGGGTGTGCCTAGTTGACAGACTGAAGTTCATTAACAGGCGTGGTGGTACATGCTGAACACGTCGCTCTCACAGGAGCAATATAAACGTCAGTATCAGGTTTCTTAATTTTTGCTTCTCTAGGTGTCTGATTTTTTCCAGTGTGATTGCTTGATGTTTCTGAAAACCATTAAATCGTTGTTGAAAAGATTCTTCTTGAAGTCCCCAAATTTTTCATCATTTATAGAGCTCCTTAAAGCTTTGTCATTAGTATCAATTAGAGAAACTAGCGCATGTGATGCCTTTGTTAGTTACTGTACCATCTTATATCAGCTAAGATGGTACATATCAGCTAAAGAAACGGGATTGAGTTAGTAGCTAAGTACTTGAGAGTCAGTAAACTTGAGGAGGTTAGACTTCTGGGTGTGCCTAGTTGACAGACTGAAGTTCATTAACAGCCGTGGTGGTACATGCTGAACATGTCGCTCTCGCAGGAGCAATATAAACGTCAGTATCAGGTTTCTTAATTTTTTCTTCTCTAGGTGTCTGGTTTTTTCCAGTGTGATTGCTTGATGTTTCTGAAAACCATTAAATCGTTGTTGAAAAGATTCTTCTTGAAGTCCCCAAGTTTTTCATCATTTATAGAGCTCCTTAAAGCTTTGTCATTAGTATCAATTAGAGAAACTAGCCCATGTGATGCCTTTGTTAGTTACTGTACCATCTTATATTGGCAGTTCTCTCCTGTAGTCAATAACTGAAATGTATCAAGTCTTATAATTTATCAGATCTCTGTCCTACAAGACCTTTCATTTTAGTCCAATGTTTATTAGCTTGAAAAATTCACACTCAAAGTTTTCGTTTTGAGCTATTGTTGCCAGTGGGCAATACCCATGCGACTATTTATCTAACGTTCTGTATAGGTATTGACACCTAGCTATGTAATCATAGGTGCTCATGTATTTGGGACCTCGTGAACTAAGGCAAGTGATCGAGAATGCTGAGTTATATCCCATACAAGGATTGTTCAACTTCAGCGATTACTCGAGTGAGATCGATGGATATTATTATCAAACCCTTGGTTATGAGCTTGGCGTTTCAACCGGATGGAAAAATTTGGATGAATTTTACAACGTAAGTATAAATAACAGCGTCCTGTACTTTTAATAGCTCTTTACCTTCCATACTTGAGTTTTTCTGAAGGGATGTGAGACAACAACTTGGTGCTAAAAGTAGTGAAAAAATAGAAAATGAAAGATAAAAATGTTCTGATTGCAAATTTAATTGATTGGATGTCCTCTGACATTACCAACATATTGAAGATTTTTGCTTGCTTTGCCATGTGACTGGCAATAAGTGGATCCGTCTTCTGTTTTACGGTGATGAATTGAAGGCCTCATATTTATGAAGCTTCTAAAATAGGATGATGTTATGGCTCGATATGTTGCCTACTATGTCATCTCTTGGGTCATTAGGTCCATGATGTATCTGGGGCCTGATAATCATGTGATAAACACGAGCAGAAGTGGAATTAGAGGGACTTTATTTGATTTAGTCAGAAATAAGAAGAGGCAACATGCGTATTAATCAGGGGGAACTAGCCCCAGAGGCATTATTGACAGTTGCTTAAACTTCTTGTTTTGATCAGGTTGTGCCAGGAGAGTTGACAATAGTTACGGGAGTTCCCAATTCAGGCAAGAGCGAGTGGATCGATGCTCTTTGTTGTAATCTAAGTGAAAGTGTTGGTTGGAAATTTGCACTTTGCTCTATGGAGAATAAGGTTTGCTAATAACGATTTGATTTAAGTTTGCACTTATCTCTTTTCTTGTTTGGATTTTTTCATTCTCTAAAAATATGTGAGGCTAGATCCACGTTGCTTGCACCTTTAGTGGCAAAAGGGTTGGATTCAGCCAAAAGGCGTGTGGATTTAGCCCCACCTATTTAAATATATAACAATGTTAGCTTCTCGGAGCTCTGTTTGGAGCAGTGTTAGAATGCTTGGGCGATGGGGCAGAGACGACTGTAGCCACATTGTGGATAAAATGCCAATGTCCACATTGATAGTAACAAGGACTCGCATTGAACACCAAAGAAACTTTGTAGTTTTCCTTGAACAAGGAAAGAGTAATAAAATTGGATATTGTGTGGCCAAACATCTATATGTCGTTATTGTTTTTCTATGGATAAGTCAGCAATTTATCAGATACAACTTTAGTTTCTTTGGGTCAATATTGTGTATTCCGTCTAATTATAATCATAATATTTTTAACTGCACTAATTTTTGTTTGAACCTACATGTCGAGAGCATGGAAATTTTGTATTGTAAAACACAGAGGGGAGGAGGGCAGGGGGACGGGGTGTCAAGATCTTCAAGGCAATTCAGGCTTGTCATTTCATGCAATTCTTCCCCCATGTCTTTTCAAATCGTGGCTCTGCTACTGCCGTAAGGTTGTTGGTGTTATGCTCAATATTGGAATCTCGACCTATTATATGGTTTTGGCGTGCGATATGTAGTTTATATGATGGTCGGATATTCTATCTGGATTCTGGGATCATTGCTTTTGGTTAAATTTTATGACATGTTTAAGATTTATTTGACGTAATCCAAAAGATGTGTATCTGACCTGTGCGATACAGTACAACAGTCAATAACGATGCACAAAAATTAGATTTTTAGTTGTATCTTTATACGACTATGGTTGGAATACAGCTTTTTGACGATTAGCGAGTGTTTTAAGGCAAATAAGCATTAGAAGCAGGTGATTAAGTGGATGGCAGGCAGGCCTATGTTTCTTGGTTTCACACCATGCTGTGTTCATCTCATGTTTTGCTGGTTTGTAGGTTCGGGAGCATGCAAGAAAACTTTTGGAGAAGCACGTGAAGAAACCTTTTTTTGGTGAAAGGTCTGTTTGAGATAGAGAGTCTTTACTTGTATATGTTAGTGTTCGGTGGTTCATTGTAGCATATGAAAAAGTTTTGCTAATACTCAAATTACGAATCCTTTGTTACCTTGGTTAAATTTTAAGCTTTTATGCAGAATTTGTCTTAATATCTAGAATTACCTGGATGGCTTATAAAGTTAGATTTGTAAGCACAAAACCAATATGAGAAGAAGCCATTTGTACATGCTTAAATAGCGCCAAGCTTGTGAGCACCGATGTTTGCAGTTTAGAGTGTCCTTATACGACAAGCGTCATCAGACACACCACCTATCAGTCATGGAGTAAATATGTTTTACTAATTTTCTTTTACATTTGATGACGTTCTTGAGGACTAGAGTGGGAGGAGGGAGAGAGGGTATATTCTCATTCTAGCACTCCCCATCTAGCTGGAGCCTTTTTACGGATCATGCGCAGCTTCTTCAAATTATAGCTTACCCCCCAATTCCTAATGGCTATGCGCAACTTGTTTAAAAGCTTAAGCTATTAGAGAGCGAGTTCGACAATGATATTTTGCTTAACACTCCCACCATGTGCAAGCCCAATTGCACGTGGAGAGACAAATCAAGGTGCACCACCACCAAGTGCCCAATTTAGTCAAGTGGATTTTGTGCAGTAATATATTTGGGGGACCAAATCAAAGCTGCGAAACTTGAACTGACGACCTTGCTAGACCAGAGCTCAGATACCATGTTAAGTTATCATATGCTCTAATAGCTTAAGCTGTTTGAGGATGGGTCCAACAATATTATCATGCTCAACACTAGCGATTTTCTTGTCTTCACATTACTATCTTCAAATAACTTTGTTACACTTTCTAAAACGAACAAAATGACATCAATCTGGCTTCGAAGTGATATTGATAGCACCTCGTTGTCAGATTACTCAAACTCATGGTAGTTTTAGTATGATTTCACGAGTTCGACTACAAAAGTTGATCCAAGAAAAATTACTCCTAGGTTTAGTAAAACTCCATTAGTTTAGCAAAAACCGTGTCAAAGTTTTTTACAAGGTGTAAAAGTGGTTTGAAAGTCTTCTGGGCTGTCTTTGCTCTTACAAAGTTCTTTTTATTTTGGTAAGATAAGATTTTAGTTTGGGTTGCTTTTGGTTACAAACTTGTGTAACATCAGCAAAATTACTGTTTGATTGGTTTCCTCTTCCTTTTGCTTTGGAACAGAAGGCTTACTTATCTGAATTTGAAATTTCTTCATTTTTCTTCCGAAGCTTGATTTAGAAATTCATCCATTTGGATGGAAAGAGCATGAAAAAACCAAGGGCAGTACCAAATTTCATGCCACTTAGAAAAGTGAAGTCCCTCATCTAATTGGAAATTGGTTGATTCTGAATTTGTTATCCATCAGAATAAAGTGATGCTGTTTTTATCCATATGGTTTAAATATATTGAGTTCGTCCAAATCGAGAACAAATGGAAGAACTCCACTGGTGGAGTTACTTATCCAGATCCTACATTTTTTCCTTTTCGTTTGTTCCTTTCCTAGAAAGCACGGACACCTCTCCTAGGTAGAGGTATGGTGTCCTAAACGGACGGACACCCCGACACCCTCCGGACACCGCCCGACACGTGTCAGACACCGCCAATCGATGTCGGATTTTTTTTTTAATTTTCCGACACCGTGTTGGACACTTCGTCGAGGAGTGTCGGACACGGGAATGTGCAGTGTCGGACTGTTTGGGGCTACTTTGGAGTTTTTGGAACTATTACCGTCTTCTTCTCTCTCACCTCACGGTTGCTGTTTGCCGACCACATCAAGGCTGTCGCCAGTGTCGCCGGTGTTGCCGGGGCTGTCGCCGGTGTTGCCGGAGCTCAGTCGACGAAGATCCGAAGCTGAAGCCAACGGATCTGACGGCTACAGTCGCCGAAGGAAGAGAAGCCAGCTGTTGCCGCTGTCACCGTAGCCAGAGGTCTTGCCGTCGTCGCCAGAGTCTCGCCGTCGTCGCCGGAGGTCCTCCGCCACCGTCGCTGAGCCACATGTCTCTTTCTTCTCTTATCCTCATCTGCGAGAGGCTCTCGTTTCTTTCCTGTTCTTTTTTCTTTTCCCCCTTTTGTCCTCTCGTTTCTTTCCTTTTCTTTTTTCTTTTCACCCTTTGTCCTCTCGTTTCTTTCTTTTCTCCCTTTGTCGTTGCAATTCCAGTACATTGGACTAAATAAATATTGACCAAATAAATTATGACTTGTATTTAAATTCCTTGTTTTGATAGTTTTTCATTATTGTTTGTTATTTTAAATTGTGGAATATATTTGATATTTATTAAATATATATATAATAAAAAATATATTACAAAATAGCGGTGTCCTGCGGTGTCCAAAATCTGATTTTTTGAAAATTGCGGTGTCCGACCGACACCGTGTCCGTGCTACCTAGTTCCTTTCCTTTTCGTTGCATTTTTGTATATGTAATGAAGTCTTTTACTTTCACATTCTTCAATTTTGCACCCATTGCTATTCATTGGGGTTTCCTATCTTGGTTACTTGCAGGTATGGGAAGTCTGCTGACCGCATGAGTGTTGAGGAGTTTGAGCATGCAAAAAGATGGCTGTGGGATACATTTTGTATTATAAGGTGAGTTCAAAGATGTTTGTATTTTCATGCCATTCATGATAAAAAGTTGAGATGTGAGACCACTAAAGCGGATTTATACCAGAAATCTATAAAGATGTACTTTCTGTACTTTGTACTTGGTTCGTATTCAAAGTCCTCAAGGTAGAAGTTGACAGCCCTGTCTGTTCTTGCTAGCTCAAACATTTTTTCACCAGAAGAAGCAAATACAATTCATCCAGGCCAAAAACTCTTTATAATGCATCTAAGAAAATGATTTCAGCATGAAGAAAGACTCGTTAATATCTTCTGAGTGGTTTTCACAGGACAGGAAATAGTTCATATTATCTGCTTGTTTGGTTCCCTCTTCTTGAACGTTAGTATTAAGAATTACTCTAACTGAACCCTGTAATTTCTGCCACTCTTTGATCTATTATTATTTGTAATAAGAAAAGGGAAGGCTTTGATGATTGGGCAGTGTTCTCATTTTCTTGTTCTTGAAAGTAAGCAGGCTTTCTGTAGTCTTAAGAGTTTGACTGTGATGGGTTAATTGATGACAGGAGGGCTTGGGACTTTGTTAAGTTCAAAGCATATAATTGTTAAGAATTAGAAGTGTCATTTTTTATATACCATGAGGGCGAGCCTTGACGGGAAGGTTACTCCATTGTGACTTGGAGGTCATGAGTTGGACATTAGGTGATGGCTTCCAAATTATTTGGGGAAAAGCACATACATCAGCCCTTCCTGGAGGCCCCATTGGCGACAACCCCGTGGACCATGTGACCATAAAGAGGATGGGCTTTGCGCAACGGTAACTGTGCTTCATATGATCTAGTAATCAGAGGTTAGGGTTATACATCAAACCCTTTTTGGACCCCAGAGTGGCAGGAGCCGTGTGCATTGGGCCGTCAAATACTTGTAGCATTACTCTGCTTGTTCATTATATCTGTAATGGTTTAGCAGAAAGATATTAAACCTGTTGAGAAAAGTAGTTTGAGCAAATTTATTGTCTCAAAATTACCATAACGATCGGGCACAGCTGCACTTGTAATCTTTGCCACTGAGTACTACACCTATCTACTTGAATGCAGAGCTGGCTCTGAGCATGGACCTCTGTAATATTCATTTCCTTTTTTGTGAAAAGGAGATGATTTCTCTGATAGCTTAGGCTTTTAGATCGCATGGGAACTTAACATGGTATCAGAGGTCATGGAAAAGAATTTGGGCAAGAAAGGAAATTCAAGTCTTGAAAAGTCAAAGGAGGGAAACTGTGAGCAATTTCCACCTTTGCCCTCTACCAATATAAAAGATTCAAATATAGAGTTGCGGCGAAATGCAGAGAAACAAAGACAGAACTTGAACGGAATCCACCTTTTCGCAAACAGTTTTTTTCTTCGTTGCAAGGAATTGACGTGCGTGCAGGATTAGATGATAAAAGGAGACACCTTTCTTCCATTTAGTCTCTGATCCTCAAGCATTTTTTAAGAACTCCTAGACTGCTAAATACTTAGGTACCCTGATACTTCTTACTTAGACACTCAAATACCCTAAAACCAGATTTTTAGTATCTTTTCCATGCAATATTATGAAGTCCCTGGAAGATCTCAAACGTGGTTCCATATCTGTTACCCTGATATCATTGAAATATAACTCCCGATTATTGGGGGACACCTGGCATTTCCAGTCAAATTGGGTCAACTATGGTTTATTGGACAAACTAGGCTTCTTAAAGAACTCTAACATGATCCTTAAGGACAGGGCCCAAGGCCGACCACGACTTCTAATTCTATCAAGGTTCCACACCTATGGCTATATAAAGGGGGCCTCCCACCAAGGGTATGTGGAGAGATACACACATAAGCACTGTCTTTCGTGCTTTTTTAGAGTTCTATCCTGTAGCTATGCTTAGACTTAAGTATAGGAGAGTTTTTTACCGGGTACCCCACGTGGCGGTCACTCGTCTTCTGTCTTGCAGGTCATCGTTGCAGACTAGGATTTCCGATCATATTTTAGCAGCAAGAGAAAGGAGCCATGCATAGGACCCACTGAGGCAACGGAAACTTATCATAGAAAAAAGAACTCAACGGTCATATCACAGCCGGCGACTGCTGTGCATCAAAGCACCGATGGAACCGCCACCGCCGCGGGTCTCCAAATCAAACTGCCATCACAATAAAAAAAAAAAAAAGGAAAAACAGTTCACAATTCAAAGCATGCCGCCACGCAGTGGCATCCACTATTGCGATCCACCACAACATCATGACGTCAACAAGGAACAAGCCGATGGGATTGGCCCCGCATGCAACAGCCGAATCACCTACGCCGCTACAAGTAACCAATCTGATCACGATAAAACAAAACATAGAGGGAGAAATGCAGGGGCTATTGAACCGCGCAAAAACGGCTGATGACCACCAACAGGCTCACAACCATCACCATCGGAGTCGCGGGCACCACAAACAGCCGACCACCGCCCCGAAGCTATCGGGGCAATTACAACAATAACCCAAAAAAGGGGGGAAGAGCAGCGCTGCTGTGCAGGGTCGAAACCGTAATAGATCGCCGTTGTGGCACAGGGTCAAAAGCATAAGAGATCGCCGCCACAGCCGTGAAGTTGCAGGAGCAATTACAACCACCACCTCGATAAAAAAAACAGGAAGAAGAAGCAGCAGCAGCATCGCAACACGGGGTCAAAACTCTACCAGGTCGCCGCCGCCCTTTCCATCAACATCCTTGGCGAAGCGACGGGAAGCGTCGCCAAGCCCATCTTGTACACGCGCTGCACCTTCATCGCCTTCCTCCAAAATCTGCTTCATCGGCCACCGTTGCTGCGCCAACTCCTTCATCGGCCTCCATTGGCCTCTCGTTCACCACAGCAACTTCGTTTGCACCACAAAATGCAACCACGAGGTTGTTAGCGGCAGAACTAGTCAACCCCACCGCGATCGCTAACTTTGCCGTTGCCTTACCATTGTGACCACCATCCACCTCGCCATCGTCACTATGGCTAGATCTGCCCTTCTGTCGAGAAAAGAAAATGGGAAGACCAAATTACAAGTTGCATTCCTTCTTTTACAACATTAAGCTTTTACCCCATGTTTATGCATATTTATATATAAGACCCAAAGGATCTCATTTATTTGACTTAGGCTACACACTGTTTTAAGTATTAAGCTTCTAACCCGTGTAAAAATGCCTATTTAAATTTAAGACCACATAGTCTCATTTATTTAACATATGCCTCACATTATTTGAAAACGGTGTATATTTTATCGCATATCCGTCGCTAAAAATAAAGAAGCTATGGTTTAGGTGCTAGCAAGCCGTCCAAAGGTTGCTTTTATGCGCTTTCATGTCACCTAGACCTATTTATTTTTCTGTCTAGCATTATCCAGCTACATCAATTGGGGCAAGCACGTTACATGTCGTGTCTTTCAAGTGCTATGACTTTTTAATTAAGCTCACTTGCGACACGCAGTGCAACACACCCCTTTTGGTAATTAGACGAGGCCCTAATGGGGCTGCAAAGTATAATGATTGCTCTTATTTCTATGTTAAAAACATAGTTGTAGTTATAAGCTCATATACTTCATTGCCATGGAAGATATTCACAGGAACTTTATGTTCCATTAGCCTCAAGGGCGCTTATGTGAACTTTATGTTTCATCAACCCCCAAGGGCGCACACCTAAGGGTGATAAGATAGAACCTCTATCCATACGGTTTACCGAAGCTCTAACTCGTGAAACGGCAAAGTATTTTATGGGGCTTCATCACCCGACCACATTCTTGTTAATTCAAAACCCTACCAAGCGAGAGTGCGAGCCATTTTGCAGCCTCTTAGCTAATGACAAGAGTTAATGCAAGTACAAGCACATGCAACAACTTACATGCACATCTTTGCATCCTCTCCCCAGAGAGTCTACAATGGGGGGCACAACCTTGAAAGATCTCAAGATCCCATGATTTGTCTGCCCAAAGATGAATTTCATACGAATCCGAAGACCCTACTTGGGCAGAAATTCCATGGCTTAAGCTCCCAAGAGCTTAGGCCCGAACACAATGAGATGGGAGAAAATATTATTTACCCCTAGAAGAGGATGAAAAATCCTAAAAAATTCGACGCGTGTCTCAAGACATCCAATATACACTTCCTCAACCAAACATTTTGTCTAAGAAAGTGGGGGGCTTATGATATACTCCCTTTGTCCCAGATAAATCGATCTTATTTGACTTGGCACACATTACGGATTTAAATTATATATTGTGTGTTTTCCATTTACCCTTTAGAGAGGGGGAGGGGAAGAGAGTGAGCCTGGAGAGAGAAAAAAGGTTGGTGGAGTGTTAAATGTGGAGAGAGAAATAGAATAAAAAAGTATAAGAAAGTGGGCTCGGAGAGAGAAAATGAGTTGGTGGAGAGTTAAATGTGGAGAGAGAAATTGAATAAAAAAAGTGTAAATATGGAAAAACAACTAAAAAAAATCTTTCTTAATTTGGAAAGTGAGCAATTTTTGTGGGACGGCCCGAAAAGGAAATATGATCAATTTATGAGGGGACGGAAGGATTAATTGAAATATAAGTCCCACTAATTGGGGGACACCTAGCATTCCCAGTCAAAGTGGGTTAACAACGGTTTATTGGATAAATTAGGGTTCTTAGAATGACTCTAATATGATCCTCAAGGATAAAGCCCAAAGCCTAACCATGGCTCCTAATTATATTCCCCCCCCCCGCCACGCGCCACACACCCCAAGACCAGGTATGTGGATAGATACACATACATAAGCATTGTCTTTCATGCTTTTTCAAAGTTTCTATCTTGTAGCTGCGCTCTGACATAAGCATCAGATAATTCTCTTCGGGAACCCCACCTGACGGTCACTCGTCTTCTGTCCTGCTAGTCATCGTTTCAGGCTAGGATTCCCGATCATGTTTTTAGCAGCAATAATTTTATGTAAGGGTTTCCCATCATTCTCCAGAGCATTGAGGAAAAAGACCTCAAGTTTTAAAGGTAGAGGGGGAGGAGAAAAAAAATAAAAAATAAAAACCCCATAAAAATCGCAGCAAACTCAAAATCTTGATCATCCTTAGGTGCACAATTGCAAAGGTCATCTTTGAGAATAGCACGCAGTCTAGTATAGCCTTTAGACATGTTGGTCAGTTACTTGAGTAATTTGGGGTGACAAATTTAATATGCTCGGAATGAAAAAGTTCATGACGTCGTCAGGCTTTGCAAGGGAATGAGGAGGATCTAAATCTTCTCTGTGTAAGACTAGGATGTGCAATCTCAAGCATGTCTTGTTCCTTAAGTTCGTTCTATTCAGAGAAATGCAGGAACAAATACAGGATCCGCTACTTCAGGCTCAGCTATCTCCTTCAGCTCTCTTTCAGCAACTACAATGGATAAAATAGCGAGCTCAACGCTTCCCTCGGCTTGAGAACTTCAGCACTAGAGTGAATGAGATCAATTTCAACATTGTGCTTAACCAAGTTCTCACTCAGCATTTTCAGCTTTGAGTGAATCTTGGGCATCCTCCTCAAGTCTTTTACGTGCCTAAACATGTTACTTAACAACAGGGCAAACCTTAGTTGCACGGAGGATGGGTGGGAGAGGGTGCGAGATTCGGGAGCAAGGTTCCAGGCCGGAGCATCACTATAGTTGACGAATCCTGCAACTAAGGAGCAACCACATTTAATAGTTTCTTGCTGCTTCGTCTTTCCTTGCAAAGATGGAGAACAATACTCGCTGAAATTGCTCATTGTAGTGTGTTTATAGCATTTGAATGTCTTGAAAGCGAACTCAAAGATCGAGCTTTTACTTCTGCAAACATGGCTGCATTTTGATCCAATTTAGCGTGCAATTCGTTTTAGATAATACCCTTTGAGCGTGATTCTTCTTGGCAACCTCCCATGGCAAAGTAAATGGTGACAGGTCTGACTACTGTATGGTGCATGCAAAAGAATCACTCAAAATGGATCAGCAGCCAACAATTCCCTGATTCCTGAAGGCTTGGCTTGTGGAATAGGAGACTCAATCGTGATCTTGAAAATGCTTGGGGCCGATAAAGCTATCGATGCTCACATCGATACGGGAGCTCATGAAAAACTGGGGTTTAACCCATCCTTGTTCATGGATTTCTAGGCTAAGAGGGCGGGCTGGGTGCCGGTTGCAGTAGTGCTTTGGTGCAGGGGTCGGTGTTAATCAAGTATCATTGGTTCTTGGACGCAGTGGGTTTAGCGATAAAGGAGGGTGGTTTTTCTTAACGTGTAACGAGATAAAGGACAGCTGGGTTGGCTTATAGTAAAGATTTGTGCTGTTATAAAACAAAATGGGATTGATTTGCGTTGCAAGAAAAGAAATCGGCCCTGTTATATATAGGGAGTGAGTCTGGTTTTAAAACAAATGCATGCGAAACTGGCGGCGGGTGGTGACGTTCGGAAGAGTCAAGGGAAATGGATGACGTTGTTGTCACGCCGAGAAGATGATGACGAAAGCAAACCTGTGACGGCGGCCTGTGTGCTTTTGACGATGTTGATGTTCTGATGGTGACTCTGATAGTTTAGCTGGCGCCAAGACTTCTGAAATGACTGGTGGTTGTGACGGTCCTTAGCAAAACCAGAATGGTACTATATGACCTGTGATGATGCAAAACTGCTTTTTCAGTGATGGGAACCAAAACAACAGAACACCCTTTTTTCGTGCTATTCTTTTTTTAATGTGCTTTTAAAGCAAAATCAAAATCGATGTCGAGGCTTCAGCTGTGATACCACTAAAATGCAGCAGTGAAAACGGAGGAATAAAAAGATAGATATGCATTACCCTCCGACAGGGGATCTGCGGATCTGCTGGCCGTTTATTTCACCCTGACAAGGGATCCACCAATCTTCCTTGCAAGGAATTGTTGTTCCCATGGATAGGCTTAGAAGATAAAAGGATGCCTTTCTTCTATAATAACTTTTTGATTCTCAATCATTCACTAACTTTCAAGTAATAGTTACTACCTCTTAATACTTATGGATAGCTAACTTCGACAATAAGAAAACCTAGACTGCCAAAATACTAAAATACCTTAATTACTTTGGCCTTAATACTTAAATATCCTAAAAGCCCAATTATTAGGAGAATTACATTGAAACCCTCTTATGGATAATGTCTTAAATGTTTTTCCATATCTCGTAATCCTATGAAAGGAATACCCATCAATTTGCCCAATGTTTATATGTCTCATTGATTTGCTCCTATGTTTGTTTGTGCACTTGGTGTGATAAATATGGCTTTAACTTTTGTTGGTTTGACTCTCCATGTGCAATTGGTGGCTTGCACATGAGGGAGTGTAAAGCCCATTCTTTGACAACTTAAGCTTTTAAAGCCGACGATAGCCTTTAGTAGTGGCCACTGCCCTTTTGCCATTGGATTCTCAATTTTATTAAAGAGTTCATTTTAGTCACTCCATTTATTGGTTTCTGGCTAATGAAAATTGTAATATTGCATGAAAAATGAAAATTGAAGTTCAAATTATAGCACCTATTCCAAACGATGACTCCAGTGGAAAATAGGGTTCCCTTTGATAAATATTTTCTGTCCAAAGAGATGCCAAATTCCATACTACGAATCTTTGGTAGAGGGTAATAAGTCATATACAGATAAGGAAGACTAAAATGTCTTGAGTATCCGATATGGTTTCTTGCTTGGGAGATCCACTGTGGAAACTATTTTTTTGATTATGCGATTGATGGAGATTTAGAGTGAAGAGAAATGATCTTTCTTCATAGATTTGAAAGAAATACATGACAAAGAAATAAAGAAGCTATGTGTTTGGGTGTATACAGAAAAGGACAGACTACCAACTATGTTGATGCGATCAAGGATATGTATGATGGAGGGACTACTAGTGTGAGATCAACCAGTGGAATGACTAGTGAGCTTCTAATTAGGATTATACTTCATCTAGGGCCAGTTTTAACTTTTAAGCCTGTATCTTTACACTTTTTTATGGATGACCTTTCTAAGAATATTCTCGATGTGTCACATGCTATTTGTTATTTGCAGCTGGTAATTAGATTAATCAGTGAAACCAGAGTAGGAGTAGAAGTTAAGAGTTACGGAGAAGTACTCTAGACTGCAAAGGCTTTAGGTTATGCAGGTCTAAGACAGTTCCAGGGATGCAATTTTGGTAGTTTGGGAGGACGTCCGGGGATGAAGCAAATATGGATGGACTACTAGCACGTAAGATGATATCCTTAGGTATTTATTTGATAAGTAAGGCACAAGGAGGGAGAGATTGATAATTTTGCCCATAGGATAAAATCAGGTTGGCTAAAAGCAAGGTCTGCTTCTTGGTGTGTAATATTTGACTTCCTTTGAACAAAAGATTGTATAGGACCCCGGTAAAAGAAGATTGTATAAGACAGCGGTGAGGGCAGCCATGTTGTACGGTTTGGGCATTTTAATATGAAAGGAAGATCGTACAGGCCGCAGTAAACAAAGATTGTACAGGACGACAGTGAAGCCAACAATGTTGTCTGGTTCAATTGTAGACTAAGAGATGCTTAGGTGGATGTGAGGCCGCACCAGGATGGATAGAATTAAACCGAGGACATCAGCGACAAAGTGGGGGTTGGCGCTAATTGTCGAAAAGATGAGGGAGCATTGCTTGAGATGGTTTGGTCATATCCAATGTAGGCTTTTAGATGCACCTGTAACAATAAGTGATTTGTGCTAAGTTGATGGGGTAAGACGGAGTAGGGGTAGACCGAAGATAACACGGCAATGTGGATAGACTTGATTGTAGGAATTGATCACGGAACTTGTGCTGGATAGGGAGGATGGAGGAAAAAGACTCATGAAGCCAACCCAAACTACTTTGGGACAACGATAATGATTTTCAAATTTCCACTTGGGATGGGCTATTTCCACCCCCTAATTTCCTAGTCCACCCCTTCTTATAGCATTACTTGCATTTGTGATCAAGTTAGCCCTTTAGAAACATTCGATATTAGGTGATACCAATATTTGAGGACAGCTTCAAGCTTCAGTTCAACCCCATCGATCATCATGATTCACCAAATCTTCAACAGTTGCGAAGAATGTTACGCAGCCTAGTTGCCTACGCTTGTCTCATGAAGGTGTTTACAGGCAAATGACTTGATTGGTGAAGAAATGTACATGTATGAATTGAATTTTCCGGAGTATTATTCTGCCGTTGTGAATGTGTTGTTCCCATCTCGGCCTAGAAATACAAGATCTACAACAATTGATACTATGCTGATTTGCTTCTTGGCATAAGGGTGATAGCTCGGGAGTGAACCTTTAGTTCATGTCCCGTCCGCTTGATAAAAGTGGAAGGAGGTATAGAGAAAACATGTTGACCATTGGTACAATTTGAAGGGGTCCAGAATGGTGATGAAGTTACTAAGCCCTTGAGATACTCCTTCATCTTAAGCCTATTATGTCTCCACATGGAAATCTTGGTGATGGTCATTAGTCCATGGTCATTTGGACTCTAGTGCCCTTTATCAAGAAATTTAATGTTGAAGGGTAGTCTAATTATTGTCTATGCACATAGACTTTGCCACCAGCCCATCCTTTAAAATTGTCTATGCTTTCAAAATTATCGTTGGCTCATTGGTCTTTATTGAAGATCTAATGGATTACGTAATCTGGTTGGACCAGCATTATTTTTTCAGTACTCAATAAAGATACACAGTGGAAATATGTTTCTCCAAAAACACCCCAAACAGGAAAAAGGGGAAGTGAAAAGCAGATACGATCTGTTTTTTCTGTTTTTCTTTCTTAACATATTCTTTGAAAAACAGACACTGGAAGCAGTTATTGGTAAGGTTTGTACTTTTGACGATAAACCTGTATGCCATTTTGTGTTGTTTCATGCTCTTCACACTGGCTGATCTACTGATTGTGTTTTCTTTTCTTTTAAAGTTTCTGAAGTGGTGGTAGCTTTATTAACAGTTTTGCCACTATGAATGATCTCAGGACGTAGCTTGTAAACTACCCATCTTCTTTTCTTGCGCCTTCTTGGGGTTTTCCGTATTTCAATTATAATAGGAAATCTGCGTCGCTGAACAGGTGCGAGAATGATTGCCTTCCAAATATAGACTGGGTTCTGGCCCTTGCAAAGGCTGCAGTTCTGAGACATGGGGTGAGAGGACTTGTGATTGATCCATACAACGAGCTTGATCACCAGCGTCGTGCAAACCAGTGAGTTACTTTCCATGTGTGGACTGTGTTTTGATGTTGTCCTGAATATTAGGAGTTACGAAGATTTCAGTTCGTCATAATTTTCCCATTTTATATTGGTCAACTAACAACTGGTGCACTTTGGAAGGAGCGATCTGTTACTGAGCCGTCTTCCTTATTACTTCTTGGGTTGTAATTGCTATCTTATTAGGTTCAGCCGCTATCGCCGTTTGGTGGTAGAATTGGTTTGCCAAATCATACGGAAAGCTAATGGTTTGCTAGGCCTCAATTTGTGCTGCTTTTTTATTTGTGAGGATGTAACGTATTATATACTCCTCCTGCTAGACAATTGGGTATTGGATCTTCACCTTAAAACTAAATCAAGGGTATAATACGAGCAAAACTTTGTTTTGCCGCAATATCTGGTGACGTAATATGGAGGTGAAATGAGGAATTTAGGCTTGGAAAATTTTGTTGACCTGAGGAAGTTAAGCTTATAGGGAATTTGGTTGAATTTTATGGTTGCCATAATTTCCTAGCTAAGGATTAGTTTCTGCAGCTTTCAGCTATTAAATAAATGAGAGGCCACTTAATACATTTCTTGGATACAACTTACAATAAGGACTTATATAGGAAGAAATGATAGCTGATAAGTAATATTGAGTACAGTACAATATAAATATTCATCTCACACATCATTATCTCTTACTTCCGTAATCTTGATTGTTATGTCTTGTGAAGCATTATCCCACGTGTTCCAATTCCCCTCCTCAAACTTGTGGAGGTTAGGTTCAAAGCTTCATGAGTTTGACGCGAACTGATGATGAAACTGTCGTCGTTAGCCACCAGCGAAGAGGACTTAAGCCTCTGTAGACTAATATAATTAAAAGGTCATTCAAGACCACTGAAGAATTCTTCTTGAGTCAAATTGGTGCTCTCTGTGGGATGAAGTTCATGATACTATTTGCTAGTCATGGAACTATAGATAAAAAAGAGGAGAAAAAGAAATCATAAAAGGAATCAAATCTTCTACGGGGTAATGATACATTGAAGGCAACAACTCTACAAAGTGTAGTTGCAAGGTATTAGAGAAGGGTAAATTATAGCAATTGGGACTTGTGGAAGGTTGCAACAAGAAATTGTTATTGATGAACGGGATCTCGATCAAGGAAACTTTACCAAAACATAAAAAAAAAATGAAAAATCAATAGCCCGATGGTCTCTAAAAGGCTGCCCACTGGCATAGTAGATGAGTGATGAATGGAACTACCACAGGAGGATATTTGACTCTTGATACCAACTTAAATCAAACATCATGGATTATCCATTTCTTGAACAACTTACCACTCTGGATTATATAGGAAGAAATCATAACTGATAAGTCATACGGGATACAAGATGTTATAAAATATTAATCTAACTTGTTATTATCCGTAACTTTCCTAATCTTGATTGATATGTCTTCTCAAGTTATCCCACGTGTTCCAATAAGGCCCAACTCTCTCTAATTAACCTTGAGCTTTGATTTAGTGGGCTTCTATTTCCTCCTTCCTTCTTCACCGTATATCTTTTGGGTTGTTGCTAACAGTTTGAGGATACAAAGACTATGGTAGTGAGTGCAGTTTCTTATCTCCATAATTGGTTTAATCATCTTTTTTTGTAGGGCCTTTTGGAGGCAAATTACTTGAGATGTAATGTCTGAACATTTGTCTTTCTTCTTATTAAGTTGTGTGACAAGACATCCTCTGTTGTTTATTGTTATCGTCTACTTTTTGACGATTTATGTCTTTGGGTACTTCTTCATTTTAGTGGTACCATCTTCAGGTCTTATGTTTTCCCTAATTCCTTCTGGCTATGTGTTTGCTTCTTGGACCTGTACTTCAGCTTTTGAAGTATGGCCGGGTTGTTATTGTTTGTGTTATTACTTATCTGTCGTTCTTTTAAAAGATTTTTAAGAACTATGCTAACCTAACCTACCAAAAGAAGCGTGGAAACGGAAAAAAGAGAATGACTCTGCTACTAGTGCATGACTGAGCAGTTTCTGTTTTACGACATTGTTATTGGCTACTATACGAGTTGGTTGATATTTCATAGTTGGTGTATCTAGGTTATCCCAAACACCTGCTGTAACCAAACGTCACATGATGGTAGATGGCTCAAAATGCAACATAATCTATGCATGCAGAAAAATCGATTTTGTCATATCCTAGACATGGGTTTGTAACATATTCGATGGCCTTATAATTGATGCAAACCAGTATTCCATTCATTTACTGGAACTTTCATTAATTCGAGATCTAACTGTTTTGCTTTTGCTTGGTCTCTGAGATTTAGTTGTAAAAAATCTGTTAATAGTTTGTGCTATGTGTGGCTTCCAGATTTAAGTCCTTTACTTACGGATTCGGTTCTGTTATCAAAAGCAAAATTATCCTTTTGCTTTCGTGCATTTGGTTCCTTGATAAATGATTTAAATTTTTTTTCTGCCAACGAGGAATGCAGGATTATTCTCTGCTTGCCCTCTATAGTTTTGCTTATAAGAACTTCTCCCCGCACTATTACATGTATATGTAACAGGACTGAGACGGAGTATGTGAGTCAGATGCTGACGAAGGTCAAGCGATTTGCTCAACACCATTCGTGTCATGTTTGGTTTGTAGCACATCCAAGACAGGTTGGCAACACAAAATCTTCTATTTTCTTACATATTTTTCGGTTATCTAACCTGTGGACCTGCCTAGCAGTTGCATCAGTGGGTTGGGGAACCTCCAAATTTGTATGACATCAGTGGAAGTGCACACTTTATAAACAAATGCGACAATGGAATTGTTATACATCGTAACAGGGATCCGAACGCTGGACCTATTGATCTAGTGCAGGTGGTTTTGATTCCTGTTTCTTGTACATCCAGATTTGTCGAACATGGCATTCTAACATGTGCATCTCTGTGCTGTCTGCTTACAGGTTTGCGTGCGGAAAGTACGGAATAAAGTTATAGGGACAATAGGCGACGCCTACTTATCATATGATAGGTACGCGACTCCGCTTAGTTTTGTAGGGACGATTCAGTTTGTACTTGTAAATTGCTTTCTTGTGTTATGTGAGTACTTTTAATGAGATGCTCTACCGTTTTTTGTGGCTGTGATTTGGTCCAATATTCAGGAAGTAAATGTCGTTCCCTCCAGAACAGTGAGGAACTGACGTAGTACTTAGGTCCATCTGTGGTACACATCTGAATGTTTTGAGTTATGGTTGCATTTAGAATTTCGACTGATCTGAATACTAATTTCTGCAACAGAAGATTATAAATTTATACGTAACTTCAGTTACATGTTTTCATGATCACTGAAACTCTCTCTCTGAAACCACTGCCCCCTAGGAGATAGGCACAGCTTCTTATTCTCACCTTTCTTTTAGTGTTTGTTGTTTGACATGATGCTGGAATCTGTTTGGCGGGGATTCTGGTCTTCCGTTTCGTTTATTTAAGCAGATAGCACGACTACCAAGTGAAACAAATTGCTGTACTGAATGTGTTCTGTAACGGAGGAACATATAGCCCAGTCGCTTGACGACGCTCAAATTAGTAAACACTTCTGTTTGTATACACAATCTATAGACTGTGGAATGTGATTTTAAGGTACACTACCTCCTGCGTGCTTGAGGTGTGGGTTGGGGGTGGGTAAAGTTCTGGTTATAACGTGCAAAATATTTGTGCATTCTGTGTAGCAGAGCTGGTAATAATGTTCACGAAATGTTGATTAGAATTTGCGATTCCTCTGGCAGGGTAACTGGTGTATTTGCAGACACCGAGATGCCAGACACTAGCCCCCGCAAAAGAAGATGAGATTTTAGAAAAGCACAAGATGGACAATGCTCTCTTATAAAGTGGTGAGTTGAGGTGGTTCCTCGAATTTTGGCTCTCTAAAGTGAAGGATCATCTTTTTTTGACGAGGAATCACATCGGCTAAAATAGCAGAAACTGGTAATCTGCTGCCTGCATGACGGTAAAGAGAAGAGGAGAGAAAGGAAGAATAGGTCGGGGAAATGTACTTATAGCTGCTGATTAGAAATACATCTAGTCTTAGATTGTTCTTGTAATGTGCTTGGATGTTTCTTTGTCGTATTCCCTGTGTCATTTGTACCCCTAATAACTCTGGAAATCACTGTTTTGGAGTATGGTTGTCTAACCACGACTATCTAATGACTTTGGCCCACACTTGCGTCAGAGAATCTGGATCTTGTTGTAATAATAGATGTGCTTCGGCTGATTTCCATGTGTTTATGGTAAAGAATTGACGTGTTATTAACTATACATACATATATGAGCGTTGGTCCCTATCTACGGGTGAAGAACTCTCTCCGGCTGTCATCGAGCCATACACGTCACCTCGTGGACGACCTAGATCAGCTTTTTTTTTTTGAACTTCTCACCTAACTGCCCCAAAGTGGGGTGGCCATTGGTTTTTCCAGCTCGGCACATTGTCTTATTCACTAAGTCGTGTATTTTACTTTTCTTTCTTCTTTAATTTTGCCTAGTGTCTATTCACTCAGCCGTGTATTTTACTTCTCTCTCTCTCTCTCTCCACTAGGTATGGTTGAGTTTTGCCATGGGTGTGGTGGTGGTTTGCCGTGGGTTCAATGGGCGTTGCCACGGGTTTGGTGGTAGTCGACTCTAGGGATAATGGGCTGGTCGCCATGGATCCGGTGGTGGGTTGCCGTCGTGGATCTATTCGGATTCTTAGCTTTGATAGTGGATTTGACTTGTGCCTATCTAGGAACTTGAGATTTGATTGGGGTTTGGGTGGTTATGTCATGTGTGTTAATATAGCTTAGTATTAGGGTGTTGATTTCAGCGATAGGTGGAGGTTTGTAAAACTCCAAAAATTCGGAGCTTTAACACCCTGAACTTTCAGAGCGTTAAAACAATCACTACTTAAAGACATAAAATCTTGATTCAAATAACCAACTTTAACACTTAGATCAGAGCTTCTAATCATGACAATTCCTTAAATCATTAATATAACTAGTGATAAACAAAAACAGACTTAAATTCTCTATAGAGCGAGTTCAACAAAATTTACCCATGCAAGGGTTCTAATGAGTAATACTAACTTTTCTGTCGCTCGGTTCTAGTCCATATTCAGGCAACCTAATGCTGGTTATCACCTGCGAAAAGGAAGTCAAATAAGAGTGAGCTTTTGAGAGTCGAGTAAGGTCGATCAAGGATCTAAAAACAAAACGATTCGAACAATTTTATATTTACGTCAAATAACAACTTTTATTTTTTTTTTAAATGAAATCATAACATTGCGATATAGACATAGAGATGAGTATCAACTTAGTCCCTCAAATCAATAGTCATTTCAAAACATTTCAGGTACAATAGAATAGAAATAGATAACATTTAACATGAGCAGTACACTATAGCAAAGCCACCCTGACAGTGCTCGATACACTTTACATATGCATATGTACACTAACTAGTCCATTTTAGGTACTAGTTCAACAACCTAACTAACATACCATTCTTATAACGCCAACAATAATACCATCCTAATAACTCCCTAGATTTACTAACTCATGTCAATATTGAGAAGAAATAAGTACAATTCCAAATATTTTACGATGATCGAATCAATAAACAGATGAGAATGAACAAAGATTTCCAAACGATCGCTTTAAGGTTCAAGTTAGGGTTTCATGGGCACTTCTAAAAGTATTTTTATACCAATCATGAAATTGAAGTTCAATAAAGTTTATAAAACTGTTATAATAAAACATTTGAAATCAGAGTGATGAATAGGGTTCAGATGAAATTTCTTACCCCAATTCAAGCTACGGAAGCTAATCAACCTCCATCGACAATCCTAGAATTCACCTAAATTGGGCAAATTATTTGTTAGAACACAATCTATGGTACTGTACTATAAACCTAGCATCAGCTACCCAAATGATGTTCACTTCTAATCCTGAAATCACGCAACTCAAAGCGGGTCCCACACACGACAAACCTAATCGAAAACCTTATGCTTCCTGTTTATACTTCTATTACACGCCACCCAAGCATACATTTGCATCTAATTTTATGCCTTCAATTCATAGGAAACAACTCTCCTTCTAGCCCTTGTTCCTCGGTAAACTGAATATTCCCTTTATTGTTGTTCCTGTTTAGTTTCCAGTAGGATGTGTTAGTGTGAGACGTCTTCAGAATTCCCCAGAAACATTGTTGTGCTCCATAACTGTGTAAGCTGAAATTCAACATTCTTTTTTGTCATAGTTGTTGATTCGTTAAATTGGTAGTGGTATCCACTACTCAATTTAGTGCCATTAAATTGTACATGATCATTAAGAAGAACAACCGCTATTCAAAGGGAGTCTTTTAAGACTTCTGTAGTCACTCCCGTGACTTTTGTAGTTACGTGGTAACTTTTGCAGTCACCTTAGTGGCTTTTGTAGTCACTTTTAGTGACTTTTGGATAGCCCTATTAATGACGGCTATTATGCTACCAGTATGCGCTTCGTACCTTCGGGTTTCGTGTCCGATTTGGGTCCTTTGGGCCACTTAATGATCATTTCGCATATTACTTTGCTTTATTTGTATCGTCGTCAATTGTTGTCACTTGTTCGTCAAGTTTTGGTTTTGTTTTGAACGTTGGATTATTGTTTTGCTTTCCATTTGGTTCCCCTTACTGGGCTATTCGAGCTCTTTCGCTATTTGTTTGCCTTCTCCCTTACCACAGGTAGTAGACGTGATTAGAGGCATTGGCACGCTTGGGGAATTAGAGAACCCAGCTTATTAGTGTCTTTGAACCATAGTAATCCACTTTGAGAACTTTACCTGGATGTGGGTGAATTGGAATTAGAATCTTGTAATGAATTTTGGCGGTGGATATTATTTTGTTTTAGTTGGGTTTGAGGAAGATGGATTTTAATTAAGTCTTTATCTTATGGAGATATTTTTGTCGCTAATGGATTACATGCTCAGCTTTATGCCTTGGTGTAACTGAATATTTAGTAAAATGTATTTGACTTTAGGACTTAAATTTTAGTATCGGTTTCCAAAGTTTGGGGCGTTATAGTTTGGTATCAGAGTATAGGTGTGAGATTCTGTAGATCCTTAGAAATTAGCTTAAGACATGAAACTTTTATAGTTTCCACGCTTATTAGGCCTATTTATAAAGGGCTATTTTATAAGCCCAAGACTTATGCGTTTGTGTAATGTTGATCAGGATGAGTATTCGTGGTGGCAGAAGAGGAAGAGTAGAAAGAGGAGATGGTCCAAAATCCAACGCTACTCAGGTTGCAGTTGACGCTGCAATCTTGAAGCAATTCACAAGTTTACGGCCAAGTAAGTTCGATAAAGCTATGGATCCTGTGGCTGCAGAGACTTGGGTTAATGAGTTGGATAAGATATTCGAGGTGATGGGGTGCTCAGACGAACATAAGGTGAAGTTGGCAATTTTTCAGTTGACAGGCGAGGCGGATCAATGGTGGGATGACCTCAAGGATGATGACGGCAGACGAGAACGCTGATCTCACATGGCAAGCATCTCAAGACCGCTTCTTTACGAAGTATTTTCCCCCAAACGTGAAAGAGGTTATGGAGAGCGATTTCATGAGGATCGCTCAACATCCAAATGAGACGATCACGGAGTATGAGGAGAGATTTATGAAACTTTCAAGATTTGCCCTTCATATTGTTTAGGATGAGAGACATCATGCACGTAAGTTTCGGGATGGATTGCGCTTTGAGATAAGGTGACAGATGTCTATCCTGGAAAGGAGTGTTGAGGTTCGGGAAGAAGGGAAAACTATCTGAAAGGTACGTTGGACCGTTTGAGATCTTAGAGCGAGTTTGTACACTTGCTTATCGTTTAGCTTTGCTTCCTAATTTGTCAAAGATACATAATGTTTTTCATGTTTCAACCTTGAGGAAGTATGTTTTTCATCCCTTGCATGCTATTGAGTTTGAGCCTATACAAGGTAAGGAAGACTTGTCTTACGAGGAGCAATCTGAACGTGTTTTCGAACGTGATGAACGTGTCATGCGCTCCAAGAGGATAGCTTTTTTTTGATAAATAAAAATGTATATCAACCGATGAAACAATAGTACAACATATGCAAGGGGCATACCCCATGAATACAACAAAGGAAAAGTAAGTCTTGCTAAGCAAGAGCTAAAAAGTAGACCTAACAAGGTTGAAAACGTGACACACCGACATCAAAAGAAAAGAGATAATACATAACCACCGAAGCTAGATCAGCAAAAGAACATACAAAGAAAGATCACAGGAAGAAACATGTGAAGCCACGTGGAGAGTCTAGAGATCCTGGTAGAAAGAGCATCGCACTAACAATGCGATAAATCATGCTAAAAACTACAAGGGTCTATCTGTACGTGGACCGATCCCCCGAATATCAATGTGGACCAAACCAAGACGGGATCAAGCGAATATGGAGTTGGGGAGCTGTCATTCACCATGGAACCATCAATTAGTCAGGGTATTGGCTACTTTTCCACAAGAGAACAACATCCACCGGATGACCTGCAAAATAAGACACCACATCAGTATACTTACTCTGAAAGGAACGAGAATTCTGCTCTCTCCAGATGTAGTACACCAACACTGCAAAAGCTACCCGACAGAACAATGCCGGGAATCCATGGCCTTGCCACTCAGAGGAAGCTCTATCAACCATACCCTGCCAACTTAACATAGATCATTTAAAATTGCATTTCTTTTGAATAATAGACCATATACGTGAAAGGGCAACTACAAAATAGATAATCACGAGACTCAAAAGGAACGCGGCAGAAAACACAGCTCATGCTAGGAATGACACGAAAAGCAAAAAGCCTATCATGCGTACTTAACCTTTCCCTAATGGCCAGCCATAAGACGAAGTTATGGCGTGGAACACGCCACTTACACGACAGCAAGGAAGCCAATCTAGCTAACGGCCACTTGTGTCAAAGGGCTTCCCACGTACTCGCAATGGAGAACTCCCCAGAACCATTAACCGTCCAGACGATTCTATCAGGCATATCGGGGACAGGACGAAAAGAGCTAGGGGTACTCTCGCGTAACTCCATGAGCTCAAAGGTATTGGACACATGCCAACACCACGAGGAGCCCAATTAAGATCACATCAGAAACCCTCGCTCGCCTATCCAGACCCGAGTCAGAAATAATTCTATCAGCAAGGGTATGAATGATAGGACCTATCGGATGCCACCAATCAAACCACAGAGAGCTCCTACTGCCATCCCCAACCATGAGAATCTTCCACCAAGACCAGCTATAATCACTGGGGCAATAGACCTCCCAAAAACTCCTTCCTATCAGAATGTTGAACTTAACCCACCGCGGCCAGAGGGAATCCGACCTTAATGATAAGATGGACCAGATATGCCGAGAAATGGCAGCAAAGTTCCACACCTCAATTTGCTCGATACCCAGGCCACCCTCTTCCTCAGGACAACATACATCAGCCCAAAGCCACCTTGGCTCCTGTGGTACAAAGCCCCGTACCATTCCAAAGGAAAGCTAAAAAATCCTCTCCATCCCTAGAATCGCTTTCTTTGGAAGGATAAAAATTGAAGCCCAGTGCACCAGAATAGAGAATAAGACTGATCTAATCAACTGGACCCAACCGGCATACGACGGGCAATTGCTAGTCCAATGCTTAACTTTCTTCACTATATTTCTAGTACACGCCACCCATGCATACATTTGTATCTAATTTTATCCCTTCAATTCATGAGAAACAACTCTCCTTCTAGCCCTTGTTCCTTGGTAAGCTGAATATTCCCTTTAGTGTTGTTCCTGCGTAGTTTCCAATAGGATGTGTTAGTGTGAGACTTCTTCAGAATTTCCCAGAAGCATTGTTGTGCTCCATAACTGTGTAAGCTGAAATTCAGCATTCTTTTTTGTCATAAATGTTGATTCGTTAAATTGGTAGTGGTCTCCACTACTCAATTTAACCGCTGTTCAAATGGAGTCTTTTAAGACTTTTGTAGTCACTCCCGTGACTTTTGTAGTTACTTGGTAACTTTTACAGTTACTTGGTAACTTTTGCAGTCACCTTAGTGGCTTTTGTAGTCACTTTTAGTGACTTTTTGGATAGCCCTATTAACGACGGCTATTACGCTACCGGTATGCATTTCGTACCTTCGAGTTTTGTGTCCGATTTGGACCACTTAATGATCATTTCGCATATTACTTCACTTAATTTGTATCATCGTCAATTGTTGTCACTTGTTCGTCAAGTTTTGGTTTTGTTTTGTACTTTTGGATTATTGTATTGCTTTCCATTTGGTTCCCCTTACTGTGCTAGTCGAGCTCACCCACTATTTGTTTGCCTTGTCCCTTACCACAGGTGGTAGACGCGACTAGAGGCATTGACACGCTTAGGGAACTAGAAAACTTAGCGTATTAGTGTCTTTGAAATATGTAATCCATTTTGAGAAATTTACTCGGATGTGGGTAATTTGAATTGGAATTAGAACCTTGTAATGGATTTTGGCGGTGGATATTATTTTGTTTTAGTTGGGTTTGGGGAGGGTGGATTTTAATTAAGTCTTTATCTTATGGAGATATTTTTGTCGCTAATGGATTACATGCTCAGCTTTATACCTTGGTGTAAGTGAATATTTAGTAAAATGTATTTGACTTTAGAACTTAAATTTTAGTGACGGTATCCAAAGGTCAGGGCGTTATAGTTTGGTATCAGAGCATAGGTTTGAGATTCTGTAGACCTTTAGAAATGGCTTAAGACCAAAAACTTTTATAGCTTCCGCGCTTGTTAGGACTATTTATAAAGGGCTATTTAATAAGCCCAACACTAATGCGTTTGTGTAATGTTGATCAGGATGAGTATTCGTGGGGGAATTCGTGGTGGCAGAAGGGGAGGAGTAGAAAGAAGAGATGATCCAGAATCCAATGCTACTCAGGCTGTAACTAACGCTGCGATCTTGAAGCAATTCACAAGTTTGCGGCCAAGCAAGTTCGATAAAGCTATGGATCCTATGGCTGCAGAAACTTGGGTTAATGAGTTGGATAAGATATTCAAGGTGATGGGGTGCTTAGACAAACATAAGGTGAAGTTCATAATTTTTCAGTTGATAGGCGAAGCAGATCAAAGGTGGGATGACCTCAAGGATGATGACAGCAGAAGAGAAAGCTGATCGATCTCACATGGCAAGCATTTCAAGACCGTTTCTTCACGATGTATTTTCCCCCAAACGTAAAAGAGGCTATAGAGAGCGATTTCAAGACGAACAACTGTGCATCTGGGAGGACAAGAGAAAGAAGAGGGACCATAATGAATCGAACTCTAGAAGTGGAAGGAAACCATCATCAGATGCCAAGAGAAGATCACTAGGAGGATCAACTGGAAGTGGACTATCCTAGAAGCCTCAGATTTGGTTAAGGCTTCGATTGTTGAGCATTTTTAGAGTTTGTTGGGAACTCGTGGTCTGGGACACTTTTTGGGGTTGAATGAGATGGGTCACTATCCATGGACTAACTGTCAGGATGATGGTGATACTATTTGTAGGAAGCTTGACCATGTCCTTGTTAACAATACGTGGATCTCTAAATTTCCTAAATCTGAAGCGGTTTTTCGTCCTAGAGGTATTTCTGATCATTCCCCCATCTTCATCCACTCTCTTGTCAAGGCTGACAAGGTGCCCAAGCCGTTTTAATTTTTTTTGATATGTGGGCCAATCATCATAAGTTTTTGCCTTTGGTTCCTAAAGTGTGGCGCACGCCCCTTGCGGGTTGTGCTATGTTCAGGGTTGTTAGGAAGCTAAAGCTGCTTAAGTTATAGCTTAAGGACTTCAATAAGGAACACTTTAGCAACATTTCAGGTAGGCTTCATGCGGCTACGGCTTCTTTAAAGTATGCTCAGAGCATGTTAGCGTTGAACCCTCTTGACCCAGTTTGGCATCGGATTGAGTATGAGAAGCTAGAACTATTTGCTAGAGTGAGTGAAGAGGAGGAGAGTTTTCTCAAGCAAAAATCCGGGATTCACTGGCTTGATGTGGGAGATAAAAGTAACGGATTTTTCTTTAAGTCAGTTAATAAGAGAAGGAATTTCAATAAAATTAGTAAACCCTTAGAAATTAGCTTAAGACCTGAAACTTTTATTGCTTCCGCGCTTGTTAGGACTATTTATAAAGGGCTATTTTATAAGCCCAACACTTATGTGTTTGTGTAATGTTGATCAGGATGAGTATTCGTGGTGGCAGAAGAGGAGGAGTAGAAATAGGAGATGATTCGGAATCCAATGCTACTCAGGCTGCAACTAACGATGCGATCTTGAAGCAATTCATAAGTTTGCGGCCAAGCAAGTTCGATAAAGCTATGGATCCTATGGCTGCAGAAACTTGGGTTAATGAGTTGGATAAGATATTCGAGGTGATGGGGTGCTCAGACAAACAGATGGTGAAGTTAACAATTTTTCAGTTGACAGGCTAATCAGATCAATGGTGGGATGACCTCAAGGATGATGACGGCAGAAAAGAAAGCTGATCAATCTCACATGGCAAGCATTTCAAGACCGCGTCTTCACGAAGTATTTTCCCCAGAACGTGAAAGAGGCTATAGAGAGCGATTTCATGAGGAACAACTGTGCATCTGGGAGGACAAGAGAAAGAAGAGGGACCATAATGAATCGAACTTTGGAAGTGGAAGGAAACCATCATCAGATGCCAAGAGAAGATCAGTAGGTGGATCAGGGCAAAGGCAGCAGACTAAAAACGGTACTAGAAATTGCACAACCTGTGGGAAATATCATGGGAACTCGCCCTGCTATAAGGATACGGGAGAGTGTTATTATTACGTACACATGGCCAGAAACGGCACAAAGCCTCCCCGTGATCCGAAGTGGAATAAGAATGAAGATGATAAGTAGAGAGCACAAGAGGGACATGCCATAGTTTTTGCCATGATGACTCATGAGGCTGGAACGTCAAATGATGTGGTGGCAGGTACTTTTAAAGTTTGTGATAAAAAGGCATTTACGCTACTAGATCCCGGTGCCACACCTATTTGTTTCGGTTCAGACCTAGAAAATTGACGGTGGACTTAATCCCGCTAGATATGAAGGACTTCCACATGATTTTGGGTATGGATTGGTTGTCTTTTAATCATGCCACAATAGATTGTTTTAGCAAAGTTGTTATATTTTCAATTTTGAATCAGCTTGGATTCAAGATTCAGGGAGCTAGAGTCAGTACCCTTCCTAATTTGATTTCGTCTCTGCGCGCCAAACGACTTCTTAGGAGTGGTCGTAGGGGTTATTTGGCTCACATCAATGGCACTTGCGTTGCAGAGGTCAAACTAGAGGATGTCCTTATTGTTCGTGACTTTTCAGAAATGTTTCCAGAAGACTTGCCTGGTTTTCTGCCAGATAGTTAGATCGAGTTTACTGTTGACTTGATTCCTGGTGCAAAACCTATCTCCAAAGCACCCTACATAATGGCTCCTACTTCAACTCAAGGAATTAAAAGAGCAATTACAAGAACTCTTAGACAAGGGTGTGATTCATCCTAGTGTGTCACCGTCGGGGTGCGCTGGTGCTATTTGTTAAGAAGAAGGATGCGAGTATGCGTTTATGCATTGACTATAGGGAGCTTAATCGCATGACAGTCCGAAATAAATAATCCCTACCTAGAATCGACGACTTATTTGATGAACTTCAGGGTGCAAAGTACTTTTAAAAAATAGACCTTCGATCCGGTTACCATGAACTTAAGGTTAAAAATGAGGATGTACCAAAGATTGCTTTTAGAACTCGGTATGGCCATTACAAATTTTTAATCATGCCCTTTGGTCTAATGAATGCTCCGGCCGCATTTTATGGACCTTATGAGCATGGTGTTTAAAAAGTACATGGATCAGTTTGTGATTGTCTTTATAGATGATGTCTTGGTTTATTCCAAGAGCAGGGAGGAGCATGAAAGACATTTGACTTTAGTTTTGTAGATTTTGAAGGAACATAAACTCAATGCCAAGTCCAAGAAGTGTGAATTTTCGTTAGAACATGTTTCCTTCTTGGGTCATGTAGTCACTAAAGATGGGATATATGCAAATACTACTAAGATTGATGCAATATGGCTTCCTTGGAGTTAGCTCAGTGCATGTTAGCGTTGAACCCTCTTGACCCAGTGTGGCGTCGGGTTGAAAAGGAGAAGCTAGAACTTTTTGCTACAGTGCGCGGAGAGGGAGAGTTTTCTCAAGCAAAAATCTGGGATCCACTGGCTTGATGTGGGAGATAAGAAATAATGAATTCACTGGCTTGATGTGGGACATAATGAATTTTTCTTTAAGTCAGTTAATAAGAGAAGAAATTTCAATAAAATTAGTTCTCTTCTTCGGTCTGACGGGACTATCCTAGAAGCCTCAGATTTGGTTAAGGCTTCGATTGTTGACCATTTTCAGAGTTTGTTGGGAACTCGTGGTCTAGGTCACTATCTGGGGTTGAATGAGCTGGGTCACTATTCGTGGACTAACTATCAGGATGATGGTGATACTATTTTTAGGAAGTTTGACCGTGTCCTTGTTAACAATACTTGGATCTCTAAATTTCCCAAATCTGAAGCGGTTTTTCATCCTAGAGGTATTTCTGATCATTCACCTATCTTCGTCCACTCTCTTGTCAAGGCTGACAAGGTGCCCAAGCCGTTTAAATTTTTTGATATGTGGGTCAATCATCATAAGTTTTTGCCTCTGGTTGCCAAAGTGTGGGGCACGCCCCTTGCGTGTTGTGCTATGTTCAGGGTTGTCAGGAAGCTAAAGCTGCTTAAGTTAAAGCTTAAGGGCTTCAATAAGGAACACTTTAGCAATATTTTAGGTAGGCTTCATGCGGCTAGCGCTTCTTTGGAGTATGCTCAGAGCATGCCAGCGTTGAACCCTCTTGACCCAGTTTGGCGTCGGATTGAAAAGGAGAAGCTAGAACTATTTGCTAGAGTGAATGAAGAGGATGAGAGTTTTCTCAATAAAAAATATGAGATTCACTGGCTTGATGTGTGAGATAAAAATAATGGATTTTTCTTTAAGTCAGTTAATAAGAGAAGGAATTTCAATAAAATTAGTTCTCTTCTTCGGTTTGACAGGACTATCCTAGAAGACTCGAATTTAGTTAAGGCTTCGATTGTTGACCATTTTCAAAGCTTGTTGGGTACTCGTGGTCTGGGTCACTATCCGAGATTGAATGAGCTGAGGAACTGGATGTCGAAATCCCTTTCAGATTCTCAGCAGCGTGAGATGGGTCGTGCAGTTACTGATGATGAGATTCGAAAGGTTTTCTTCTCCCTCAAGGATGGTAAATCCCATGGTACTGATGGGTATAACGCCCTCTTTTTTAAGAAGGCATGGAATATTGTGGGGGAAAAGATTGTGGAAGCAATTCAAGATTTTTTTGGTAATGGTCAGCTTCTCAGAGAAGTTAACCATACTTTCCTTGTCTTAATTCCCAAAGTGACTAATCCCTCGAGCCTTAATGATTACATTCCTATTTCTTGCTGTAACACGATTTATAAGTGCATAGCCAAGATCATTGCTAATCGTGTTAAGGTGGTGCTTGGGGACCTCATTGATCCTTCCCAGACGACCTTTGTTGTCTCTCGGAGTATTGCAGATAATATCCTCTTCTCTCTGGAGCTCATGCGGAACTACATCGGGAGGATTTCAGGGTTCCTAGATGCGCCATGAAGGTGGATTTGATGAACGCCTATGATTGTTTGCATTGGGATTTTCTCTTTGATGTGTTCATTTGCCTTAGATTTCCCCCCACGGTTATTAGATGGATCAAAGCCTGTGTCTCTAGCACGAGCTTTTAGATCATCATAAACGGGGAATCTAATGGTTTCTTTCGGGGTAGGCGTGGTATCAGGCAGGGGGATCTGATGTCCCCCTACCTTTTTGTTATTTGCATGGATTTTCTTACAGAGATGTTGCAGAGACTAGTGGTTGGTAGTCAGTTTCGCTACCAGTGGAGGTGCTAAAAGGACGATATCTTTCAGCTTGCCTTTGCTGATGATCTCAGGCTTTTTTTTTTTGGGTGACCTTCCTTCGGTTCAGGTCTTGAAACTTGGTCTCACTGTCTTCCAGTAGTTCTCGGGACTCGTTCCCAATCTGAATAAGAGCCATGCATTTTTCTCTGGTGTTGAGCCTGGTACCAAGGCTTTGATCTCTTCTTGTCTTGACTTTCTCGAGGGAGAGCTCCCTGTGATATCAGGGAGTGCCTCTGATCTCCACTTGTTTACGGAAAAAGAACTGTCAGCCTCTTCTCGACCGCATCATGAAGAAATTCAAGCATTTGACTTGTAATTACTTATCGTATGCTGGTAGGGTGGGTCCAATTGATTATATCAGTTTTGTTCTCTATTCAGGTGTACTGGGCTTCAGTTTTTATCCTTCCAAAGAAAGTGATACTAGAGATGGAGAGGATATTTTGAGCTTTCCTTGGAATGGTACGGGGCTTTATACCACGGGAGCCGAGGTGGCTTGGGCTGATGTATGTTGTCCAGAGGAAGAGGGTGGCCTTGGTATTAAGCAGATTGAGGTGTGGAATTTTGGTTCCATCTATAGGCACATTTGGTCCATCATATCTTTCAGGTCGGACTCCCTTTGGCCGCGGTGGGTCAAGTCCAAGATTCTGATAGGAAGGAGTTTTTGGGAAGTCTCTTGCCCTAGCGATTGTAGCTGGTCTTGGCTTAATATTCTCATGGTTAAGGATATGCTTCGCTCTTTCTCTCGGTATATAGTTGGGGATGGCAGTAGGATCTCGCTATGGTTTGATTGGTGGCATCCGATAGGCCCTATCATTCCTACACTTTCTGGTAGGATTATTTATGACTCGGGTTTAGGTAGGTGAGCGAGGGTTTCTGATGTGATCTTAGGCTCCTCGTGATGCTGGCCTGTGTCCAATACCCTTGAGCTTGTGGAGTTGCGCGAGAGTACCCCTAGCTCTTTTCGTCCTGCCCTGGATATGCCTGACAGGATCGTCTGGACGGTTAGTGGTTCCGGGGAGTTCTCCATTGCGAGTACGTGGGAAGCCCTTCATCACAAGCAGCTGTTAGCTAGATGGGATTGTAAGCGGCGTGTTCCATGTCATAACTTTGTCTTATGGCTGGCCATTAGGGAGAGGTTAAGTTTCAGTATAGGCGTTTTGCTTTTCATGTCATTCCTAGCATGAGTTGTGTTTTCTGTCGCATTCCTTTTGAGTCCCATGATCATCTGTTTTTCAGTTGCCCTTTCATGTTCAGATTATGGTCTATTATTCAAAAGAAATGCAATTTTAATTGGCCTATGTTAAGTTGGCAGGGTATGGTTGATAGAGCTTCCTCTGAGTGGCAGGGCCTTGGATTCCCGGCATCGGTCTGTCGGATAGCGTTTGTAGCGTTGGTGTACTATATCCGGAGCGAGCAGAATTCTCATTCCTTCCAAAATAAGTATACTGATGTGGTTTCTTGTTCTGCAGGTCTTGTGCAGATCATCCAGTGGAGGTTGTTCTCTTGTAGAAACGTAGCCAATCCCCCGACTAACCCAACTGATGGTTCCGGGGTGAATGGCAGCTCCCCGAATCCATATTCGCCTGATTCCGTCATGGTTTGGTCCAAATTAATTTCTGGGTTATCGGCCCATGTACAGACAGACTGTTGCAGCTTTTAGCATGTTTTATCACAGTTTTAGTGTGATGGTCTTTCCACCAGGATCTCCAGACTCCATGTAGCTTCTCCTACCTTCTTGTGGTCACTATTGGGTCTTTTGTATTTTCTTTTGTTGATCTAGCTTCGGTGTTATGTAGTACCTCTTTCTTTTGTTGCCTGTGTGGCATGTTTCTGCCTAGTTTAGATTTTCTTTTTCGCTCTTGCTTAGCACTTGTGTTTCTTTGTTGTATTATAGGGAATGCCCTTTGCAGATGTTGTACTATTATTTCATCGGTTGATATACATTTTTATTTACCAAAAAAAAAAAAAAGAATTAGGAGAGACCGACCTCTGTGACAGTGATTAAAAGGTTCTTTAGATTGGCAGGTTATTATACCAGGTTTGTTGAAGGATTTTCTAGCATCTCTACTCCTTTGACCAAGTTGACAAGAAAGTATGCCAAATTCTTATGGACAGAAGAATGTGAATAGTAGTTTCAAGAATTAAAGAAGCGTTTAGTTTCAGCACTAGTCCTTACATTGCCATCTGGATCTGGGGGGTTCGTTATCTATAGTGATGCATCATGACAGGGACTCGGTATTGTGCTTATGCAATAGGGTAAGGTAATTTCTTATGCCTCTAGACAACTTAAATAGTATTAGCTAAATTATCATACCCATGATTTGGATTTAGCAGCTGTATGTGAGATTTATACAGACCACAAAAGTTTGAAATATATATATATCTTCACGCAAAATGTATTGAATATGAGACATAGGAGATGGTTAGAATTACTGAAAGACTATAATTGTAGGATTCTATACCATCCAGGTAAATCTAATGTAGTGGCAGACGCTCTAAGCCAGAAGAATATGGGAAGACTTTCAGCTATGATTACTAGACAACCCCACTTGCTGGAAGAGTTAGAGAAGTTGGAAAATGAAGTAAAGCTTCCAAATTCTGGTAGTTAGTTGGCATATTTAGAAGTTCAACCATCATTGTTAGAGAGAGTTAAAAGGGCTTAAACATCAGATCCTGAGTTGGTCAAGAATAGTGACAGAGTTAAAGAAGGTGGTTACACAGACTTCATGTTGGATAACGAGGGTATTCTTCGTATGGGTTCTAGGTTGGGTGTTCCTTCGAATCCAGAATTGAAGAAAGAGATCCTCTCAGGGGCTCACAGTTCACCTTTTGCAGTTCAACCGGGTAGTACCAAGATGTACCAGAACTTGCAGGATGTTTATTGGTGGAATAACAAGAAAAGAGAGGTAGCGAACTTTGTGGCTAAATGTTTAGTGTGTCAGCGGATTAAAGCAGAACACCAGATACCCATTGGGATGTTGGAACCACTCTATATTCCTGAGTGGAAGTGGGAGCATATAACGATGGATTTTGTGGGTGGGATTACCGCCAACTACAAAGCGACACGATGCAAAATTGGTTATAGTTGACCGTTTAACCAAATCAGCTCACATTTTAGCCATAAGGAACAAGGATTCAATCCAGGTACTTGCTAACTTGTACATTCGAGAAATACTTAGGTTACACGGAGTGCCTTTATCCATTGTGTTAGATAGAGACCCAAGATTTACTTCACTTTTTTGGGGTGGTTTACAGGAAGCTATGGGTACAAGATTTAATCTTAGCACAACTTTCCGTCCACAAATAGACGGCAGTCTAAACGAACTATCCATACATTAGAGGACATGCTTCGATCTTGTGTTTTGGATTTCCGAGGTAATTGGGATAGTCACTTACCATTGATATAATTTTCTTACAATAACAGTTATCATGCTAGCATTCAGCTGGCACCATTTGAGGCTCTTTATAGAAGGAGGTGTCGATCACCAATTTGTTAGAGAAGGGAAACTGATTGGTCCAGAACTTGTTCAAATCACCGCAGACAAAATTCAAGTGATTGGGAACAAGCTTAAGACTGCACAGAGTCGACAGAAGGATTACGCCAGATATCAGGCGTCGTGAGCTTTAATTTGATGTTGGTGATCATGTGTTTTTCCGAGTATCTCCATGGAAAGGAGTCTTGAGGTTCGGGAAGAAGGGAAAACTATCTGAATGGTACGTTGGACCGTTTGAGATCTTAGAGCGAGTTGGTACACTTGCTTATCGTTTAGCTTTGCCTCCTAATTTGTCAAAGATACATAATGTTTTCCATGTTTCAACCTTGAAGAAGTATGTTTTTGATCCCTCGCATGTTATTGAGTTTGAGCCTATACAAGTTAAGGAAGACTTGTGTCACGACCCGAACCCACGGGTAGACCCGTGAGCTAGATCCATGATCGGCTACAGACCCATTCAGACAACTATTTTGGGTTATGCTAGGCCTTCTTTATACTTGTACACAACTCTAGAGTCATGCATTAACTAGCACCATAATATGACTTCTAAAGAGGTCCTTACAGATCTTTCCAAAATTATCTCACTGAATTCCTCCATAATGACTGATATAATTTATTTAAAAGAAACCTCATGGATTTAAGCTCCAAACAATTCTAGAAATAAACCAACAGTTCTACAATTTCTCAAGGAACTTAATTCAACTTCCTAACGAGCATCTCATGTGGCTTCATTCTCATTACCCTCATAGTACTTAGGTTCATCTAGGTGATCACCTGAAAAACATTTATAAACAGGGGTGAGCTGGGGCTTAGTAAATACACATGCCATATTCCTAAATTAGATTTGAGGGTTTCAAACATGCCATGGTTTTCCTTTCCAAAATCAGGAATGCAACGTCACCAAATTAGAATTTTACTCAATATATCTACATACATATATGAACTTGCAGCAAAAGAATTTTTGAAATAGAATATAATCAATCAAAAAGATTCATCAAGAACTGTCACAGTTATTCAGAACCTTGTATACTGCAGTTAGCGTATGGTCCCACTGACTAGGACCCAAAATCCCTCCTCCACCCAGGATAATAAAATGTGGACACAAGGACGAACCACGGTGCAACAATACTGTGCGTCAACGTATGGTCCCGTTGACCAGGACTCGGAACCCACTTTCCCCGTGGATATGGGGCGCAGTAACTCAGTCAAACTATCATCTCATTCCACATGTACCGAACATGATTTAGTTACACAACAATTCCATGGCATTTCATTTCAATTTTCATTAAGCGATTTATCACGAACACATGGCAGTAAAAGTACTTCAAAGTTTTCATTTTTACTGAGAACATGTATACAATATATAAAATTTTTAAATAGGGTATAAGGAGGAATATGGCAGGGTACTTACCTCGCTCAGTGACTGGTTCTTGAGCTTGTTCAAAAGACGATCCTATCTTTTGTCCATCAAAACCTAAATAACAAACCTCACGGATGTCATTCATTGCCGCTCGGGCATGCATAAGTATTAAGTTTCTCTCAAGTGAGTAAAATTACCAAACCGCCCCTCAACTTCTGTAAAATTACCTATTTACCCCCGACGTCTAACGTACTATTACCACCTAGATACAACCCAAAAGAATCTTTTTAAACAATTGGTGGGTTTTTTGGACCAGAATGGTCGTTCTGGGATTTTCCGCTCGGAACCCTAAACTGCTCATTAAATTGAGCGTCATGTTCATGTTTCAAAAATATATATCAAACAGTACCGGAATGTCACAAAATTTCAGACAGTCAAGCGTCTCAGTAAGTTCAGCTCGCTGTAAAATTTCCGGCTAGAAATGAGCTTGTTCACTATGCCAAATAATTCAAAAACCTATTTTCAAACTGAGATTCTTTCAGACCTTTTTTATGCCTAGAAAAATCCCAGAAAATTCCAGATCGAAGTTTTTGAAAAAATAAGGGGAGTTTTAATTTTGTACTTTGGCTAAATAAATCTGTGAATAGCCCAAAAAATTGAAAATAGGGACTGCCCACTGTTAGTTTACTATTCATCATCTTCTACCTTTAGAAAAACTAACCCTAACCCTAATTTCGACTCTCTCTTTTTCCTTAAGCACAGCAACCACCCCAGCCCTGCTGTCTCACGGCCATCATGGTTGCCTCTCTCTCTCCGTCTTTCCACCACCTCAAACCACCACCCGAAAACCTAGCCCTAATTTCTTCTCTCTTTTCTCTCTACACTCCACACGCTCCACCACCACCATGGTTGCTCATTCCATGGCAGCCCCTATTCCTTCTCCCCTCTCCCTCATCATGCACACACCACTCCTCACGGCTGCCCTACGGCAGCCCTTCCCTCTCCACTTTCTCCCTCATTCGCACACACCATCACGCACATACTATCACACCACGGCTGCCCCATGGCAGCCCTTCCCTTCCCCCTCTATTTTCCCACTTCAGCAGTCCCTAACGCACCATTACACAGGCCACAACACCACGCCAACAGCCCCTCACCCAGCTGCCCTCACGGCAGCCCTTTCTTCTCTCTTTTTCATCTTGCGCACACACAAAATCACAGCAGCAGTAGCAGCCCCCTTTGTTGTTGTTTCCCCCCTTCCTTTTCACCCCTTTCACGCATAAAAACACCCCTACGCACTGCCGAAACAGCCTTCACACAGCTGCCTTTGCAGTCCCCTTTTTCCCCATGCCGTTACCCGCACTTCACCAATAACACAGCCCCATCACGCACAGGGTACCTGTGCTGCTTCTCATCCCCTTCTCCTTTACACATAAATACATGACACAATAAAGTCCCACCATGGCTACCATCAGATGGCAGCCCCACTACACAGCCAAAATACCTAGAAATCTTGTCCAACACACGCACTACACTAAAAAAAACACAGCAATCAAACACCCACGGCTCCCTTTCAAACTAGCAAAAAAACCCATTCAAATTATTCATTTTGATGGCTAATTGGGCAAGGATCATAGCTGGGATTTTCAGCCCTAATGCTCTCCTTGCTTCCTCCTCTCTTTCACTCTCTAACTTCACGTAAAGAAGGGAAAAAAAAAAAAAAAAAACTGAAGTGGCGGCTGAAATTTTTAGCTAGTGTTTATATACTTACCCTAGAAAGACTTTGCTTAAATATCCTTCGACTTGGTTATTTTTCTCAATTTCACCAGCACCAAATATATATATTTTTTGACTCAATAAAGGGCATTACAACTTGTCTTACGAAGAGCAACCTGAACGTGTTTTGGAATGTGACGAATGTGTCATGCGCTCCAAGAGGATAGCTTTTTTTCGGTAAATAAAAATGTATATCAACCGATGAAACAATAGTACAACATATGCAAGGGGCATACCTCAGGAATACAACAAAGGAAACGTAAGTCTTGCTAAGCAAGAGCTAAAAAGTAGACCTAACTAGGCTGAAAATGTGACACACCGACATCAAAAGAAACGAGATAATACATAACCACCGAAGCTAGATCAACAAAATAACATACAAAGAAAGACCACAAGAAGCAACATGTGAAGCCACGTGGAGAGTCTAGAGATCCTGGTAGAAAAAGCATCCCGCTAACAACGCGATAAATCATGCAAAAAACTGCAAGGGTCTGTCTGTACGTGGACCAATCCCCCGGATATCAATCTACACCAAACCATGACGAGATCAAACGAATATGAAGTCTGCGAGATGTCATTCAACATGGAACCATCGGTTAGTCGGGGTATTGGCTACTTTTGTACAAGAGAACAACCTCCACCGGATGACCTGCAGAACAAGAAACCACATTAGTATACTTATTTTAGAAGGAACGAGAATTCTGCTATCTCCAGATTTAGTACACCAACGCTGCAAAAGCTACCCGACAGAACGATGCCGGGAATCCAGGGCCCTGCCACTCAGAGGAAGCTCTATCAACCATACCCTGCCAACTTAATATAGACAATTTAAAATTGCATTTCTTTTGAATAATAGACCATATACATGAAAGGGCAACTGAAAAATAGATAATCATGGGACTCAAAAGGAACGCGACAGACAACACAGCTCATGCTAGGAATGACACAAAAAGGAAAAAGCCTATCATACGTACTTAACCTTTCTTCAATGGTCAGCCATAAGATGAAGTTATGGCGTGGGACACGCCACTTACACGACAGCAAGGAAGCCAATCTAGCTAACGGTCGCTTGTGTCAAAGGGCTTCCCTCGTACTCGCAATGGAGAACTCCCTAAAACCACTAACCGTCCAGACGATTCTATCAGGCATATCCGGGATTGTGCTAGGGGTACTCTCGCGTAACTCCATGAGCTCAAGTGTATGGTACGCAGACCAACACCACGAGGAGCCCAATTAAGATCACATCAGAAACACTTGCTCTCCTACCCAGACCCGAGTCAGAAATAATTCTATCAGCAAGGGTAGGAATGATAGGACCTATCGGATGCCACTAATCAAACCTCAGAGAGATCCTACTGCCACCCCCAACTATATACCAAGAAAAAGAGGGAATCATATCCCTAACCATGAGAATCTTCCATCAAGACTAGCTACAATCGCTAGGGTAAGAGACCTCCCGAAAACTCCTTCCTATCAGAATGTTGGACTTGACCCACCGCGGCCAGAGGGAATCCGACCTGAATGATAAAATGGACTAGATATGCTGAGAAATGGCAGCAAAGTTCCACACCTCAATCTGCTTGATACCCCGGCCACCCTCTTCCCTTTAGTGTTGTTCTTGCGTAGTTTCCATTAGGATGTGTTAGTGTGAGACTTCTTCAGAATTTCTCAGAAGCATTGTTGTGCTCCATAACTGTGTAAACTGAAATTCAGCATTCTTTGTTGTCATAAATGTTGATTCGTTAAATTGGTAGTAGTCTCCACTACTCAATTTAACCCCTGTTCAAAGCGAGTCTTTTAAGTCTTCTGTAGTCACTCCCGTGACTTTTGTAGTTACTTGGTAACTTTTGCAGTCACCTTAGTGGCTTTTGTAGTCCCTTTTAGTGACTTTTGGACAGCCCAATTAACGACGGCTATTACGCTACCTGTATGCATTTCGTATCTTCGAGTTTTGTGTCCGATTTGGGTCCTTTGGACAACTTAATGATCATTTCGCATATTACTTCGCTTTATTCGTATCGTCGTCAATTTTTGTCACATGTTCGTCGAGTTTTGGTTTTGTTTTGAACTTTGGATTATTGTATTGCTTTCCATTTGGTTCCCCTCACTGGGCTATTCGAGCTCGCCCGCTATTTGTTTGGCTTGCCCTTACCACAGGAGGTAGACGTGATTAGAGGCATTGGCACACTCGGGGAACTAGAAAACTTGGCTTATTAGTGTCTTTGAACTGTGTACTCCACTTTGAGAACTTTACCCGGATGTGGGTAATTTGAATTGGAATTAGAACCTTGTGATGTATTTTGGCGGTGGATATTATTTTTTTCTAGTTGGGTTTGAGGAGGATGGATTTTAATCAAGTCTTTATCTTATGGAGGTAATTTTGTCGCTAAAGGATTACATGCACTGCTTTATACCTTGGTGTAACGAAATATTTAGTAAAATGTATTTGACTTTAGGACTTAAATTTTAGTAACGGTTTCCAAAGTTTGGGGTGTTATAGTTTGGTATCAGAGCATAGGTTTGAGAATCTGTAGACCCTTAGAAATTAACTTAAGAGCAGAAACTTTTATAGCTTTGTTAGGACTATTTATAAAGGGCTATTTTGTAAGCCCAAGACTTGTGCGTTTGTGTAATGTTCATCAGGATGCGTATTCGTTGGGGAATTTGTGGTGCAGAAGAGCCTTGAGTAGAAAGAGGAGATGATCCGGAATCCAACGCTACTCAGGTTGCAACTAACGCTGTGATCTTGAAGCAGTTCAAAAGTTTGCGGCCAAGCAAGTTCGATAAAGCTATGGATGTTGCGGCTTCAGAGACTTGGGTTAATGAGTTGGATAAGATATTCGAGGTGATGGGGTGCTCAGACAAACAGAAGGTGAAGTTAGCAATTTTTCAGTTGACAGGCGAAGCAGATCAATGGTGGTATAACCTCAAGGATGATGACGGCAGAAGAGAAAGCTAATCTCATATGGCAAGCATTTCAAGAACGGTTCTTCAAGAAGTATTTTCCCCCAAACGTGAAAGAGGCTATAGAGAGCGATTTCATGAGGATCGCTCAACATCCGAATGACACGATCACGGAGTATGAGGAGATATTTGCGAGAGTTTCAAGATTTGCCCCGCATATTGTTCAGGACGAGAGACATCATGCATGTAAGTTTCGGGATGGATTGTGCTTTGAGATAAGGCGACAGATGTCTATCCTGGATAACCCTACCTACGCACAGGTGGTGGATGGGGCGCAACGTCTGGAGCGAATTCAGGAGGAACAACTTCGCATCTGGGAGGACAAGAGAAAGAGGACGGACCATAATGAATCGAACTCTGGAGGTGGAAGGAAACAATCATCGGATGCCAAGAGAAGATCAATAGGTGGATCAGGGCAAAGGCAGTTAACTAAAAGCGGCACTAGAAATTGCACTACCTGTGGGAAATGTCATGGGAACTCGCTCTGCTATAAGGATACGAGAGAGTGTTATAATTGCGGACACACGGCAAGAAACTACACAAAGCCTCCCCGTGATCCGAAGTGGAATAAAAAGGAAGCTGATAAGCAGAGAGCACATGAAGGACATGCCAGAGTTTTTTCCATGATGACTCACGAGGCTGGAGCGTCAAATTATGTGGTGACATGTACTTTTAAAGTTTGTGATAAGAAGGCATTTACCCCACTAGATCCCGGTGCCACACACTCATTTTGTTTTGGTATCTTTTTTTAAGCATTTGACTGTCACGCCTAGAAAATCCCGCCAGCTTTGAAGGACTTCGACATGATTTTGGGTATGGATTGGTTGTCTTCCAATCATGCCACAATAGATTGTTTTAGCAAAGAAGTTATATTTTCGATTCCGAATCAGCCTGAATACAAGATTCAGGGAGCCAGAGTCAGTACCCTACCTAATTTGATTTTGTCTCTACGCGCCAAACGACTTCTTTGGAGTGGTCGTAGGGGTTATTTGGCTCACATCAATGACACTCGCGTAGCAGAGGCCAGACTAGAGGATGTCCTTGTTGTTCGTGACTTTTCAAAAGTGTTTCCAGAAGACTTGCCTGGTCTTCTGCCTGATAGGGAGATCGAGTTTACTATTGACTTGATTCCTGGTGCAGCACCTATCTCGAAAGCACCCTACAGAATAGCTCCTACTTCAACTCAAGGAACTAAAGGAGCAATTACAAGAACTCTTAGACAAGATGTACCCAGAGGTTCCTTCGACTCCGTTCAAAATTGCATTTCTTTTGAATAATAGACCATATACGTGAAAAAAAAATAGATAACCAAGGGACTCAAAAGAAATGTGACAGGAAGCACATCTCATGCTAGGAATGACACGAAAAGCAAAAATCCTATCATGCGTACTAAACCTTTCCCTAATGGCCAGCCGGTAGACGAAGTTATGGCGTGGAACACGCCATTTACACGACAGCAAAGAAGCCAATCTAGCTGATGGCCGCTTGTGCCAAAGGGCTTCCCACGTACTCGCAACGAAAAGAACTCCCCAGAACCACAAACCTTCGAGACGATTCTTGCATGCATATCTGGGACAGGACGAAAAGAGCTAGGGGTACCTCGCGTAACTCCATGAGCTCAAGTGTATTGGACACAGGCCAACGCCACGAGGAGCCCAATTAAGATCACGTTAGAAACCCTCGCTCGCCTACCCAAATCCGAGTCAGAAATAATTCTATCAGCAAGGGTAGGAAGGATATGACCTATTGGATGCCACCAATCAAACCACAGAAAGACCCTACTGCCATCCCCAACTATATACCAGGAAAAAGAGAGAATCATATCCCTGACCATGAGAATCTTCCACCAAGACCAGCTACAATCATTGGGGCAAGAGACCTCCCAAAAACTCCTTCCTACCAGAATGTTGAACTTAACCTACCGCGGCCAGAGGGAATCCGACCTGAATGATAAGATGGACCAGATATGCCGGGAAATGGAAGCAAAGTTCCACACCCCAATCTGCTTGATACCCAGGCCACCCTCTTCCTCGTGACAACATACATCAGCCTAAAGCCACCTGGGCTCCCGTGGTACAAAGCCCCGTACCCTTTCCAAAGGAAAGCTTGAAAGATCCTCTCCATCTCTAGAATCACTTTCTTTGGAAGGATAAAAACTGAAGCCCAGTGCACCTAGATAGAGAATAAGACTGATCTAATCGACTTGATCCTACCGGCATACGACAGGCAATTGCAAGTCCAATGCTTAACTTTCTTCACTATACTTCTATTACACGCCTCCCATGCATACATTTGTATCTAATGTTATCCCTTCAATTCATGGGAAACAACTCTCCTTCTAGCCCCCGTTCTTTGGAAAGCTGAATATTCCCTTCAGTGTTGTTCCTGTGTAGTTTCCAATAGGATGTGTTAGTGTGAGGATCGCTCAAAATCCAAATGAGACGATCACAGAGTATGAGGAAGTCTCGCACTGACACATCCTATTGGAAACTACACAGGAACAACACTAAAGGGAATATTCAGCTTACCAAGGAACAAGGGCTAGAAGGAGAGTTGTTTCCCAGGAATTGAAGGGAGAAAATTAGATACAAATGTATGCATGGGTGGCGTGTAATAGAAGTATAGTGAAGAAAGCTAAGCATTGGACTTGCAATTGCCTGTCGTATGCCGGTAGGATCAAGTCGATTAGATCAGTCTTATTCTCTATCTAGGTGCACTGGGCTTCAGTTTTTATCCTTCCAAAGAAAGTGATTCTAGAGATGGAGAGGATCTTTCAAGCTTTCCTTTGGAAAGGGTACGGGGCTCTGTACCACGGGAGCCCAGGTGGCTTTGGGCTGATGAATGTTTTCACGAGGAAGAGGGTGGCCTGGGTATCAAGCAGATTGAGGTGTGGAACTTTGCTGCCATTTCCTGGCATATCTGGTCCATCTTATCATTCAGGTCGGATTCCCTTTGGTCGCGGTTGGTTAAGCCCAACATTCTGATAGGAAGGAGTTTCGGGGAGATCTCTTGCCCCAGTGATTGTAGCTGGTCTTGGTGGAAGATTCTCATGGTCAGGGATATGATTCCCTCTTTTTCCTGGTATATAGTTGGGGATGGCAGTAGGATCTCTCTGTGGTTTGATTGGTGGCATCCAATAGGTCCTATCATGCCTACCCTTGCTGATAGAATTATTTCTGACTCGGTTCTGGGTAGGCGAGCGAGGGTTTCTGATGCGATCTTAATTGGGTTCCTCGTGGCATTGGCCTGTGTCCAATAATACACTTGAGCTCATGGAGTTACGCGAGGTACCCCTAGCTCTTTTCGTCCTGTCCCAGATATGCCTGATAGAATCGTCTGGAAGGTTAGTGGTTCTGGGGATTTCTCTTCGTTGCGAGTACGTGGGAAGCCTTTTGGCACAAGCGGCCGTCAGCTAGATTGGCTTCCTTGCTGTCGTATTAGTGGCGTGTTCCACGCCATAACTTCGTCTTATGGCTGGCCATTTGGGAAAGGTTAAGTACGCATGATAGGATTTTTGCTTTTCGAGTCATTCCTAGCATGAGCTGTGTTTCCTGTCGCAATCCTTTTGAGTCCCATCGTTATCTATTTTTTTAGTTGCCCTTTCACGTATATGGTCTATTATTCAAAAGAAATGCAATTTTGAACGGAGTCGAGGGAACATCTTGGTACGTCTTGTCTAAGAGTTCTTGTAATTGCTCATTTAGTTCCTTGAGTTGAAGTAGGAGCTATTCTGTAGGGTGCTTTTGGAGATAGGTGCTGCACCAGGAATCAAGTCAATAGTAAACTCGATCTCCCTATCAGGCAGAAGACCAGGCAAGTCTTCTGGAAACACTTTCGAAAAGTCACGAACAACAAGGACATCCTCTAGTCTGGCCTCTGCTATGCGAGTGTCATCGATGTGAGCCAAATAACCCCTACGACCACTCCTAAGAAGTCGTTTGGCGCGCGCGCAGAGATGAAATCAAATGAGGTAGGGTACTGACTTTGGCTCCCTGAATCTCGTATTCAGGTTGATTCGGAATCGAAAATATAACTTCTTTGCTAAAACAATCTATTGTGTTATGATTGAAAGACAACCAACCCATACCCAAAATCACGTCGAAGCCCTTCAGATCTAGCGGGATTAAGTCCACCGTCAATTTTCTAGGCCTGACAGTCATATGCTTACAAAAAGATACCGAAACAAAATGAGTGTGTGGCACCGGGATCTAGTGGGGTAGATGCCTTCTTATCACAAACTTTAAAAGTACCTGTCACCACATCATTTGACGCTCCAGCCTCGTGAGTCATCATGGCAACAACTCTGGCATGTCCCTCATGTGCTCTCTGCTTATCAGCTTCCTTCTTATTTCACTTCAGATCACGGGGAGGCTTTGTGCAGTTTCTGGCCATGTGTCCCCAATTATGACACTCTCCCGTATCCTTATAGCAGGGCGACTTCCCATGACATTTCCCACAGTTGGTGTAATTTCTAGTGCCGCTTTTAGTTTGCTGCCTTTGTCCTGATCCACATATTGATCTTCTCTTGGCATCCGATGATGGTTTGCGTCAACCTCCAGAGTTCGATTCATTATGGTCCCTCCTCTTTCTCTTGTCCTCCCAGATGCGCAGTTGTTCCTCGTGAAGTCCCTCCAGACGTTGCGCCCCATCCAACACCTGTGCATAGGTAGGGTTATCCAGGATAGATCTGTTGCCTTATCTCAAAGCGCAGTCCGTCCCGAAACTTACGTGCACGATGTCTCTCGTCCTGAACAATATACGGGGCAAATCTTGAAACTCTTGCAAATCTCTGCTCATACTCCGTGATCATCTCATTTGCATGTTGAGCGATCCTCACGAAATCTCTCTCTATAGCCTCTTTCACGTTTGGGGGAAAATACTTCGTGAAGAAGCGATCTTGAAATGCTTGCCGTGTGAGATCAGCTTTCTCTTCAGCCGTCATCATCCTTGAGGTCATCCCACCATTGATCTGTTTCGCCTGTCAGCTGACTAAATTGCTAACTTCACCTTCTGTTTGTCTGAGCACCCCATCACCTCGAATATCTTATCCAACTCATTAACCCAAGTCTCTGCAGCCGCAACATCCATAGGTTTATCGAACTTGCTTGGCCGCAAACTTGTGAACTGCTTCAAGATCGCAGCGTTAGTTGCAGCGTGAGTAGCGTTGGATTCCGGATCATCTCCTCTTTCTACTCGAGGCTCTTCTGCGCCACCAATTCCCCCACAAATACTCATCCTGATCAACATTACACAAACGCATAAGTCTTGGGCTTATAAAATAGCCCTTTATAAATAGTCTTAACAAGCGCGGAAGCTATAAAAGTTTCAGGCCTTAAGCTAATTTCTAAGGGTCTACAGATTCTCAAACCTGTGCTCAGTTACCAAACTATAACGCCCCAAACATTGGAAACCGTTACCAAAATTTAAGTCCTAAAGTCAAATACATTTTACTAAATATTCAGTTGCACCAAGGTATAAAGAAGAGCATGTAACCCATTAGCGACAAAAATACCTCCATAAGATAAAGACTTGATTAAAATCCATCCTCCTCAAACCCAACTAAAACAAAATAATATCCACCGCCAAAATCCATCACAAGGTTCTAATTCCAATTCAAATTACCCACATCCGGGTAAAGTTCTCAAAATAGATTACACAGTTCAAAGACACTAATAAGCCAAGTTTTCTAGTTCCCCGAGCATGCCAATGCCTCTAATCACGTCTACCACTGTGGCAAGGGCAAGGCAAACAAATAGCGGGCGAGCTCGAATAGCCCAGTAAGGGGAACCAAATGGAAAGCAATGCAATAATCCAAGGTTCAAAACAAAACCAAAACTCGGCGAACAGGTGACAACAATTGACGACGATACGAATAAAGCGAAGTAATATGTGAAACGATCATTAAGTGGTCCAAAGGACCGAGATCGGACATAAAACTCGAAGGTACGAAATGCATACCGGTAGCGTAATAGCCGTCGTTTGTAGGGCTATCCAAAAGTCAAAAAAAAGTGACTAAAAAAGCCACTAAGGTGACTGCAAAAGTTACCAAGTAACTACAAAAGTCATGGGAGCGACTACAGAAGTCTTGAAAGACTCCCTTTGAACATGGGTTGTTCTTCTTAATGGTCACGTTAATGGCACTAATTCAAGTAGTGGAGACCACTACCAATTTAACGAATCAACATCTATGACAAAAAAGAATGCTGAATTTCAGCTTACACGGTTATGGAGCACAACAATGCTGCCGGGAAATTCCGAAGAAGTCTCGCACTGACACATCCTATTGGAAACTACACAGGAACAACACTAAAGGGAATATTCAGCTTACCAAGGAACAAGGGCTAGAAGGAGAGTTGTTTCCCAGGAATTGAAGGGATAAAATTAGATACAAATGTATGCATGGGTGGCGTGTAATAGAAGTATAGTCAAGAAAGCTAAGCATTGGACTTGCAATTGCCTGTCGTATGCCTGTAGGATCCAGTCGATTAGACCAGTCTTATTCTCTATCCAGGTGCAATGGGCTTCAGTTTTTATCCTTCCAAAGAAAGTGATTCTAGAGATGGAGAGGATCTTTCGAGCTTTCATCTGGAAAGGGTACGGGGCTCTGTACCACAGGAACCCAGGTGGCTTTGGGCTGATGTATGTTTTCACGAGGAAGAGGGTGGCCTGGGTATCAAGCAGATTGAGGTGTGGAACTTTGCTGCCATTTCCCAGCATATCTGGTCCATCTTATCATTCAGGTCGGATTCCCTCTGGCCGCGGTGGGTTAAGCCCAACATTCTGATAGGAAGGAGTTTTTGGGAGGTCTCTTGCCCCATTGATTGTAGCTGGTCTTGGTGGAAGATTCACATGGTCAGGGATATGATTCCCTCTTTTTCCTGGTATATAGTTGGGGATGGCAGTATGATCTCTCTGTGGTTTGATTGGTGGCATCCAATAGGTCCTATCATGCCTACCCTTACTGATAGAATTATTTCTGACTCGGGTCTGGGTAGGCGAGCGAGGGTTTCTGATGTGATCTTCATTGGGCTCCTCGTGGCGTTGGCCTGTGTCCAATACACTTGAGCTCATGGAGTTACGCGAGGTACCCCTAGCTCTTTTCGTCCTGTCCCAGATATGCCTGATAGAATCGTCTGGAAGGTTAGTGGTTCTGGGGAGTTCATTTCGTTGCGAGTACGTGGGAAGCCCTTTGGCACAAGCGGCCGTCAGCTAGATTGGCTTCCTTGCTGTCGTATAAGTGGCGTGTTCCACGCCATAACTTCGTCTTATGGCTGGCCATTAGGGAAAGGTTAAGTACGCATGATAGGATTTTTGCTTTTCGTGTCATTCCTAGCATGAGCTGTGTTTGCTGTCGCATTCCTTTTGAGTCCCATGGTTATCTATTTTTTTAGTTGCCCTTTCACGTATATGGTCTATTATCCAAAAGAAATGAAATTTTGAACGGAGTCGAGGGAACATCTTGGTACGTCTTGTCTAAGAGTTCTTGTAATTGCTCCTTGAGTTCCTTGAGTTGAAGTAGGAGCTATTCTGTAGGGTGCTTTTGGAGATAGGTGCTGCACCAGGAATCAAGTCAATAGTAAACTCGATCTCCCTATCAGGCAGAAGACCAGGCATGTCTTCTGGAAACACTTTCCAAAAGTCGCGAACAACAAGGACATCCTTTAGTCTGGCCTCTGCTACGCGAGTGTCATCGATCTGAGCCAAATAACCCCTACGACCACTCCGAAGAAGTCGTTTGGCGCGCGCAGAGACAATCAAATTAGGTAGGGTACTGACTTTGGCTCCCTGAATCTCATATTTAGGTTGATTCGGAATCAAAAATATAACTTCTTTGCTAAAACAATCTATTGTGTTATGATTGAAAGACAACCAACCCATATCCAAAATCATGTCGAAGCCCTTCATATCTAGCGGGATTAAGTCCACCGTCAATTTTCTAGGCCTGACAGTCATATGCTTACAAAAAGATACCGAAACAAAATGAGTGTGTGGCACCGGGATCTAGTGGGGTAAATGCCTTCTTATCACAAACTTTAAAAGTACCTGTCACCACATCATTTGACGCTCCAGCCTCGTGAGATATCATGGCAACAACTCTGGCATGTCCCTCATGTGCTCTCTGCTTATCAGCTTCCTTCTTATTCCACTTCGGATCACGGGGAGGCTTTGTGCAGTTTCTGACCATGTGTCCCCAATTATGACACTCTCCCGTATCCTTATAGCAGGGCGACTTGCCCTGACATTTCCCAGAGTTGGTGCAATTTCTAGTGCCGCTTTTAGTCTGCTGCCTTTGCCCTGATCCACATATTGATCTTCTATTGGCATCCGATGATGGTTTCCGTCCAGCTCCAGTGTTCGATTCATTATGGTCCCTCCTCTTTCTCTTGTCCTCCCAGATGCGCAGTTGTTCCTCGTGAAGTTGCTCCAGACGTTGCACCCCTTCCACCACCTGTGCATAGGTAGGGTTATCCAGGATAGACATCTGTCGCCTTATCTCAAAGCGCAGTCCGTCCCGAAACTTACGTGCACGATGTCTCTCGTCCTGAACAATATGCGGGGCAAACAATTGACGACGATACGAATAAAGCGAAGTAATATGTGAAATGATCATTAAGTGGTCGAAAGGACCGAGATCGGACATAAAACTCGAAGGTACGAAACGCATACCGGTAGCGTAACAACCGTCGTTTGTAGGGCTATCCAAAAGTCACAAAAAAGTGACTACAAAAGCCACTAAGGTGACTGCAAAAGTTACCAAGTAACTACAAAAGTCATGGGAGCGACTACAGAAGTCTTCAAAGACTCCCTTTGAACATGGGTTGTTCTTCTTAATGATCACGTTAATGGCCCTAATTCGAGTAGTGGAGACCACTACCAATTTAACGAATCAACCTCTATGACAAAAAAGAATGCTGAATTTCAGCTTACACGGTTATGGAGCACAACAATGCTTCCGGGAAATTCTGAAGAAGTCTCGCACTGACACATCCTATTGGAAACTACACAGGAACAACACTAAAGGGAATATTCAGCTTACCAAGGAACAAGGGCTAGAAGGAGAGTTGTTTCCCATGAATTGAAGGGATAAAATTAGATACAAATGTATGCATGGGTGGCGTGTAATAGAAGTATAGTGAAGAAAGCTAAGCATTGGACTTGCAATTGCCTGTCGTATGCCGGTAGGATCCAGTCGATTAGACCAGTCTTATTCTCTATCCAGGTGCAATGGGCTTCAGTTTTTATCCTTCCAAGGAAAGTGATTCTAGAGATGGAGAGGATCTTTCGAGCTTTCCTCTTGAAAGGGTACGGGGCTCTGTACCACGGGTGCCCAGGTGGCTTTGGGCTGATGTATGTTTTCACGAGGAAGAGGGTGGCCTGGGTATCAAGCAGATTGAGGTGTGGAACTTTGCTGCCATTTCCCGGCATATCTGGTCCATCTTATCATTCAGGTCAGATTCCCTCTGGCCGCGGTGGGTTAAGCCCAACATTCTTTTAGGAAGGAGTTTTTGGGAGGTCTCTTGCCCCAGTGATTGTAGCTGGTCTTGGTGGAAGATTCTCATGGTCAGGGATATGATTCCCTCTTTTTCCTGGTATATAGTTGGGGATGGCAGTAGGATCTCTCTGTGGTTTGAATTGTGGCATCCAATAGGTCCTATCATGCCTACCCTTGCTGATAGAATTATTTCTGACTCGGGTCTGGGTAGGTGAATGAGGGTTTCGGATGGGATCTTAATTGGGCTCCTCGTGGCGTTGGCCTGTGTCCAATAATACACTTGAGCTCATGGAGTTACGCGAGGTACCCCTAGCTCTTTTCGTCCTGTCCCAGATATGCCTGATAGAATCGTCTGGAAGGTTGGTGGTTCTGGGGAGTTCTCTCCGTTGCGAGTACGTGGGAAGCCTTTTGGAACAAGCGGCCGTCAGCTGGATTGGCTTCCTTGCTGTCGTATAAGTGGCGTGTTCCACGCCATAACTTCATCTTGTGGCTGGCCATTAGGGAAAGGTTAAGTACGCATGATAGGATTTTTGCTTTTTGTGTCATTCCTAGCATGAGCTGTGTTTCCTGTCGCATTCCTTTTGAGTCCCATCGCTATCTATTTTTTTAATTGCCCTTTCACGTATATGGTCTATTATTCAAAAGAAATGCAATTTTGAATGGAGTCGAGGGAACATCTTGGTACGTCTTGTCTAAGAGTTCTTGTAATTGCTCCTTTAGTTCCTTGAGTTGAAGTAGGAGCTATTCTGTAGGGTGCTTTTGGAGATAGGTGCTGCACCAGGAATCAAGTCAATAGTAAACTCGATCTCCCTATCAGGTAGAAGACCAGGCATGTCTTCTGGAAACACTTTCGAAAAGTCGCGAACAACAAGGACATCCTCTAGTCTGGCCTCTGCTACGCGAGTGTCATCGATGTGAGCCAAATAACCCCTACGACCACTCCTAAGAATTCGTTTGGCGCGCGCGCAGAGACGAAATCAAATTAGGTAGGGTACTGACTTTGGCTCCCTGAATCTTGTATCCAGGTTGATTCGGAATAAAAAATATAACTTTTTGCTAAAACAATCTACTGTGTTATGATTGAAAGACAACCAACCCATACCCAAAATCATGTCGAAGCCCTTCATATCTAGCGGGATTAAGTCCACCGTCAATTTTCTAGGCCTGACAGTCATATGCTTACAAAAAGATACCGAAACAAAATGAGTGTGTGGCACTGGGATCTAGTGGGGCAAATGCCTTCTTATCACAAACTTTAAAAGTACATGTCACCACATCATTTAACGCTCCAGCCTCGTGAGTCATCATGGCAACAACTCTGGCATGTCCCTCATGTGCTCTCTGCTTATCAGCTTCCTTCTTATTTCACTTCGGATCACGGGGAGGCTTTGTGCAGTTTCTGGCCATGTGTCCCCAATTGTAACACTCTCCCGTATCCTTATAGCAGGGCGACTTCCCATCACATTTCCCACAGGTGGTGCAATTTTGAGTGCCGCTTTTAGTCTGCTGCCTATGCGCTGATCCACCTATTGGTCTTCTCTTGGCATCCGATGATGGTTTCCGTCCACCTCCAGAGTTCGATTCATTATGGTCCCTCCGCTTTCTCTTGTCCTCCCAGATGCGTAGTTGTTCCTCCTGAAGTCGGTCCAGACATTGCGCCCCATCCACCACCTGTGCATAGGTAGGGTTATCCAGGATAGACATCTGTCGCCTTATCTCAAAGCACAGTCCGTCCCGAAACTTACGTGCATGATGTCTCTGGTCCTGAACAATGTGCGGGGCAAATCTTGAAACTCTTGCAAATCTCTCCTCATACTCCGTGATCGTCTCATTTGGATGTTGAGCGATCCTCACGAAATCGCTCTCTATAGATTCTTTCACGTTTGGGGGAAAATGCTTCGTGAAGAAGCGATCTTGAAATGCTTGCCGTGTGAGATCAGCTTTCTCTTCTGCCGTCATCATCCTTGAGGTCATCCCACCATTGATCTGCTTCGCCTGTTCACTGACTAAATTGCTAACTTCACCTTCTGTTTGTCTGAGCGCCCTATCACCTCGAATATCTTATCCAACTCATTAACCCAAGTCTCTGCAGCCGCAACATCCATAGGTTTATCGAACTTGCTTGGCCGCAAACTTGTGAACTGCTTCAAGATCGCAGCGTTAGTTGCAGCGTGAGTAGCGTTGGATTCTGGATCATCTCCTCTTTCTACTCGAGGCTCTTCTGCGCCACCAATTCCCTGACGAATACTCATCCAGATCGAAGAATAGAACTAATTTTATTAAAATTCCTTCTCTTATTAACTGACTTAAAGAAAAATTTGTTATTTTTATCTCCCACATTAAGCCAGTGAATCCCAGATTTTTGCTTGAGAAAACTCTCCTCCTCACCACTCACTCTAGCAAAAATCTCAAGCTTCTCCTTTTCAATCCGACGCCACACAGGGTCAAGAGGGTTCAAAGCTAACATACTCTGAGCATACTCCAAGGAAGCTCTAGCCTCATTAAGTCTACCTGAAATGTTGCTAAAGTGTTCCTTATTGAAGTCCTTAAGATGTACCTTAAGCAACTTTAGCTTCCTGACAACCCTGACCATAGCACAACCCGCAAGTGGGGTGCCCCACACTTTAGCAACCAGAGGCAAAAACTTATGGTGATCGGCCCAAATATCAAAAAATTTAAACGGCTTAGGCACCTTGTCTACTTTGACAAGAGAGTGAACAAGGATGGGTGAATGATCAGATATACCTCTAGGACGAAAAACCGTTTCAGATTTAGGAAAATTAGAGATCCAAGTATCGTTAACAAGGACACGGTCAAGCTTCCTACAAATAGTATCACCATCATCCTGACAATTAGTCCAAGTATAAAAACAACCAGAATACTTCAAATCTGAAAGTTCCGAAGTAATTAAACAATCATGGAACTCCTGATAGTAGCGAGGCCATCTATTGCTACCCCCTAACTTCTCACTCGGACTCTGGATAGCATTAAAGTCACCAAGAACCAACCAGGGATCATTCCCAAAGAGGCGAGACCTATACTCAAGCTCCTGCCAGAGTACAGATCTTTCACCAGAATTATTAGAACCATACACAAAGGAAACAAAAAAAGGAGGCAACTTATCTATTAATTTCACTTGACAGTGAATTATTTGATCAGACATACCAATACAAGTAACATTAGCAACTTTGGGATTCCATAAAACCCAAATTCTACCATTAACGGAAAATGGGTAGTTATTTATAAAGGACCAACCAGGAAAACTACGGTTAGTTATAACTGAAGCATTAGGGACAGCAACTCTGGTTTCCAAGATCCCAAACAGCATAATACCTAAGGAGGCAGTCATATGCTGAGCCTCCACTTGCTTACCACTAGTGTTGAATCCTCGAGAATTCCAGCAAAGGATGTTATGCATAATACCAAAAACCAAAAGGATGCTATAAGCCAAGAAGTAAGAGTCAGGTGAGATTTCCCCTACGGGGAGACTTCTTTTTCTTCCTCTTCTTCTTATTATTAATACTAGAGTCTTGATTTATTTTACTACCAAAAGGAGAAGACATGTTATTATTAGGAGTAAGAGAGCAGGGAATTAAATCAGAATCAGAGTCCCGCTTAGAGCCCGATTCAGAATGCATAATCAGGCCAGAATCTAAAAGCCAATCAGAGTGCAAAGTAGGATCATCACTAGGCAAATTATGAAAATGACAAGGTACCTCAGGTAGAGAAGACTACTGAGTACTGACCTCCTGCTGAGAAGAAACATGATGGGCACTAACCTGTATATGGCTATCAAACTCATGCTGGTGCTCAGTCTCCAACTGACTACGGCTCCGCTGAACACGATCATAAGGTAAAGAAGACGAAGAATCCCTACTAACTTTGTTCTTGCCTTTACTTTTCACAGTTGACCACTCTGCTTCTTTTGCCAGAGCAGCAACAGAAGCTTGAGGCGTCGTACCAGAACGGTTAAGAACAGACATAGAAGGAGGAGGGGGCTTAATGCTCTCAGGCCGAGTACAAGACAAGGTAGCATGTCCGAAACACTTACACACCGTGCAAACTGGAGGGCGCCACTGATAATCTGCCCGAACAATCACAGGATCAGAGGGGGCTTCCTGGCTGGAACTCAAGTTTGGCACAATAATAAGTTCATCAACGAGCTCCCTGGCCGCAGAAACCTCAACACACACTCTAGCAAAACTTATCCGCTCACAACTCTCAGTAAGTGAATCTGCATATAGTGGCTTCCCAATACCACTTGCAACGTAGCTCAACCCACTCGCTGTCAGGTACTCAACAGGAATATTGTAAAGTCTAACCCATAATGGTAGAACATCAAGGGATTCCTTGCACAAATTCATACCCAATCTCCAACGCTGCAATACAAATAATTTGTTTGCAAAATGCCACGGACCCGAATCCAGAATCTTGTCTACTGTATCCACAGTAGAGAATTTAAAGAAGTAAAAACCTTTGTCATTTACTAAAACTTTTTGTAACCCGTCCTTTAACCACAGCTTACGGGCAATGTTGTTAACAGTGAAGTAAGGTAATTTTTTATCGACAAAGTACCCCACAACACAGTTATCCCACAACTCAATACCTTCTTCAGCAATATCTTGAGGAGGAGAATCATGTACCTTTCCTTCAGAAATAGTCAGCGGGAAGTAAGATAATTTCATCTTACCTTTAGAGATAGAAGGCCCTGGCTTCACCTTGTCAGCCAAGGATGGATGAGGTGAAGAGGCAATAAGGCGCTGCCTGTCTGCCCTAATATCTCCTCCTCCTTTTTCATCACCAAAGACAACCCCTCCCCTGGGTCTAGAATCACCCCGATTGCCCCTCCCTCCTCTGGCACCCCGGCTGATACCACCTATATCACAAGAACGGGAGCGCGAGGCCAGCTACCGTCGAATGGAATTCACCTCTTCTTGCAACACACATTTCTCATCACTGACCTGTCGTCGGTACTTAAGTTCCTCAATAAGCAAACCAAACTGACGGGCCGACAAAGAACCACTCAAGAAACGATCCTGTAGCCCGCTAGTTTCAGCTAGGACAGCTGTTTCCTCATCAGAGCAGTTTGAACCATCAATTCTCTTCAAAAGAGATCCATCACTCTTTGACATACGTGAAATCGCTCCAGACGTTGGGCCCCATCCACCACCTGTGCATAGGTAGGGTTATCCAGGATAGACATCTGTCGCCTTATCTCAAAGCGCAGTCCGTCCCGAAACTTACGTCCACGATGTCTCTCGTCCTGAACAATATGCGGGGCAAATCTTGAAACTCTTGCAAATCTCTCCTCATACTACGTGATCGTCTCATTTGGATGTTGAGCGATCCTCACGAAATCGCTCTCTATAGCCTCTTTCACGTTTGGGGGAAAATACTTCGTGAAGAAGCGATCTTGAAATGCTTGCCGTGTGAGATCAGCTTTCTCTTCTGCCATCATCATCCTTGAGGTCATCCCACCATTGATCTGCTTCGCCTGTCAACTGACTAAATTGCTAACTTCACCTTCTGTTTGTCTGAGCACCCCATCACCTCGAATATCTTATCCAACTCATTAACCCAAGTCTCTGCAGCCGCAACATCCATAGCTTTATCGAACTTGCTTGGCCACAAACTTGTGAACTGCTTCAAGATCGCAGCGTTAGTTGCAGCATGAGTAGCGTTGGATTCTGGATAATCTCCTCTTTGCACTCGATGCTCTTCTGCGCCACCAATTCCCCCACGAATACTCATCTTGATCAACATTACACAAACGCATAAGTCTTGGGCTTATAAAATAGCCCTTTATAAATAGTCCTAACAAGCGCGGAAGCTATAAAAGTTTTAGGCCTTAAGCTAATTTCTATGGGTCTACAGATTCTCAAACCTATGCTCTGATACCAAACTATAACGCCCCAAACTTTGGAAACCGTTACCAAAATTTAAGTCCTAAAGTCAAATACATTTTACTAAATATTCAGCTGCACCAAGGTATAAAGCAGAGCATGTAACCCATTAGCGACAAAAATACCTCCATAAGATAAAGACTTGATTAAAATCCATCCTCCTCAAACCCAACTAAAACAAAATAATATCCACCGCCAAAATCCATCACAAGGTTCTAATTCCAATTCAAATTACCTACATCCGGGTAAAGTTCTCAAAATGGATTACACAGTTCAAAGACACTAATAAGCCACGTTTTCTAGTTCCCCGAGCTTGCCAATGCCACTAATCACGTCTACCACCTGTGGTAAAGGCAAGGCAAACAAATAGCGGGCGAGCTCAAATAGCCCAGTAAGGGGAACCAAATGGAAAACAATACAATAATCCAAGGTTCAAAACAAAACCAAAACTCGGCAAACTTGTGACAACAATTGACGACGAAACGAATAAAGCGAAGTAATATGCGAAATGATCATTAAGTGGTCCAAAGGACCGAGATCGGACACAAAACTCGAAGGTACGAAACGCATACCGGTAGCGTAATAGCCGTCGTTTGTAGGGCTATCCAAAAGTCACAAAAAAATGACTACAAAAGCCTCTAAGGTGACTGCAACAGTTACCAAGTAACTACAAAAGTCATGGGAGCGACTACAGAAGTCTTAAAAGACTCCCTTTGAACATGGGTTGTTCTTCTTAATGGTCACGTTAATGGCACTAATTCGAGTAGTGGAGACCACTACCAATTTAACGAATCAACATCTATGACAAAAAAGAATGCTGAATTTCAGCTTACACGGTTATGGAGCACAACAATGGTTCCGGGAAATTCCGAAGAAGTCTCGCACTGACACATCCTATTGGAAACTACACAGGAACAACACTAAAGGGAATATTCAGCTTACCAAGAAACAAGGGCTAGAAGGAGAGTTGTTTCCCAGGAATTGAAGGGATAAAATTAGATACAAATATATGCATGGGTGGCGTGTAATAGAAGTATAGTGAAGAAAGCTAAGCATTGGACTTGCAATTGCCTGTCGTATGCCTGTAGGATCCAGTCGATTAGACCAGTCTTATTCTCTATCCAGGTGCAATGGGTTTCAGTTTTTATCCTTCCAAAGAAAGTGATTCTAGAGATGGAGAGGATCTTTTGAGCTTTCCTCTGGAAAGGGTACGGGGCTGTGTACCACGGGAGCCCAGGTGGCTTTGGGCTGATGTTTGTTTTCACGAGGAAGAGGGTGGCCTGGGTATCAAGCAGATTGAGGTGTGGAACTTTGCTGCCATTTCCCGGCATATCTGGTCCATCTTATCATTCAGGTCAGATTCCCTCTGGCCGCGGTGGGTTAAGCCCAACATTCTGATAGGAAGGAGTTTTTGGGAGGTCTCTTGCCCCAGTGATTGTAACTGGTCTTGGTGGAAAATTCTCATGGTCAGGGATATGATTCCCTCTTTTTCCTGGTATATAGTTGGGGATGGCAGTAGGATCTCTCTGTGGTTTGATTGGTGGCATCCAATAGGTCCTATCATGCCTACCCTTGCTGATAGAATTATTTCTGACTCGGGTCTGGGTAGGCGAGCGAGGATTTCTGATATGATCTTCATTGGGCTCCTCGTGGCGTTGGCCTGTGTCCAATACACTTGAACTCATGGAGTTACGCCAGGTACCGCAATCTCTTTTCGTCCTGTCCCAGATATGCCTGATAGAATGGTCTGGAAGGTTAGTGGTTCTGGGGAGTTCTCTCCGTTGCGAGTACGTGGGAAGCCTTTTGGCACAAGCGGCCGTCAACTAGATTGGCTTCCTTGCTGTCGTATAAGTGGCGTGTTCCACGCCATAACTTCGTCTTATGGCTGGCCATTAGGGAAAGGTTAAGTACGTATGATAGGATTTTTGCTTTTCGTGTCATTCCTAGCATGAGCTGTGTTTCCTGTCGCATTCCTTTTGAGTCCCATTGTTATCTATTTTTTTTAGTTGCCCTTTCACGTACATGGTCTATTATTCAAAAGAAATGCAATTTTGAACGGAGTCGAGGGAACATCTTGGTACGTCTTGTCTAAGAGTTCTTGTAATTGCTCCTTTAGTTCCTTGAGTTGAAGTAGGAGCTATTCTGTAGGGTACTTTTGGAGATAGGTGCTGCACCAGGAATCAAGTCAATAGTAAACTCGATCTCCCTATCAGGCAGAAGACCAGGCAAGTCTTCTGGAAACACTTTCGAAAAGTCACGAACAACAAGGACATCCTTTAGTCTGGCCTCTGCTACGCGAGTGTCATCGATGTGAGCCAAATAAACCCTACGACCACTCCGAAGAATTCGTTTGGCGCGCGCGCAGAGACGAAATCAAATTTGGTAGGGTACTGACTTTGGTTCCCTGAATCTCGTATTCAGGTTGATTTGGAATCGAAAATATAGCTTCTTTTTTAAAACAATCTATTGTGTTATGATTGAAAGACAACCAACCCATAACCAAAATCATGTCGAAGCCCTTCATATCTAGCGGGATTAAGTCCACCGTCAATTTTCTAGGCCTGACAGTCATATGCTTACAAAAAGATACCGAAAGAAAATGAGTGTGTGGCACCGGGATCTAGTGGGGTAAATGCCTTCTTATCACAAACTTTAAAAGTACCTGTCACCACATCATTTGACGCTTCAGCCTCATGAGTCATCATGGCAACAACTCTGGCATGTCCCTCATGTGCTCTCTGCTTATCAGCTTCCTTCTTATTCCACTTCGGATCACGGGGAGGCTTTGTGCAGTTTCTGGCCATGTGTCCCCAATTATGACACTCTCCCGTATCCTTATAGCAGGGCGGCTTCCCGTGACATTTCCCGGAGTTGGTGCAATTTCTAGTGCCGCTTTTAGTCTGCTGCCTTTGCCCTGATCCACATATTGATCTTCTCTTGGCATCCGATGATGGTTTCCGTCCACCTCCAGAGTTCGATTCATTATGGTCCCTCCTCTTTCTCTTGTCCTCCCAGATGCGCAGTTGTTCCTCGTGAAGTCGCTCCAGACGTTGCGCCCCATCCACCACCTGTGCATAGGTAGGGTTATCCAGGATAGACATCTGTCGCCTTATCTCAAAGCGCAGTCCGTCCCGAAACTTACGTGCACGATGTCTCTCGTCCTGAACAATATGCAGGGCAAATCTTGAAACTCTTGCAAATCTCTCCTCATACTCCGTGATCATCTCTTTTGGATGTTGAGCGATCCTCACGAAATCGCTCTCTATAGCCTCTTTCACGTTTGGGGGAAAATACTTCGTGAAGAAGCGATCTTGAAATGCTTGCCGTGTGAGATCAGCTTTCTCTTCAGCCGTCATCATCCTTGAGGTCATCCCACCATTGACCTGCTTCGCCTGTCAACTGACTAAATTGCTAACTTCACCTTATGTTTGTCTGAGCGCCCCATCACCCCGAATATCTTATCCAACTCATTAACCCAAGTCTCTGCAGCAGCAACATCCATAGCTTTATCAAACTTGCTTGGCCGCAAACTTGTGAACTGCTTCAAGATCGCAGCGTTAGTTGCACCGTGAGTAGCGTTGGATTCCGGATCATCTCCTCTTTCTACTCGAGGCTCTTCTGCGCCACCAATTCCCCCACGAATACTCATCCTGATCAACATTACACAAACGCATAAGTCTTGGGCTTATAAAATAGCCCTTTATAAATAGTCCTAACAAGCGCGGAAGCTATAAAAGTTTCAGGCCTTAAGCTAATTTCTAAGGGTCTACAGATTCTCAGACCTGTGCTCTGATACCAAACTATAACGCCCCAAACTTTGGAAACCGTTACCAAAATTTAAGTCCTAAAGTCAAATACATTTTACTAAATATTCAGTTGCACCAAGGTATAAAGCGGAGCATGTAACCCATTAGCGACAAAAATACCTCCATAAGATAAAGACTTGATTAAAATCCATCCTCCTCAAACCCAACTAAAACAAAATAATATCCACCGCCAAAATCCATCACAAGGTTCTAATTCCAATTCAAATTACCCACATCCGGGTAAAGTTCTCAAAATGGATTACACAGTTCAAAGACACTAATAAGCCACGTTTTCTAGTTCCCCGAGCGTGCCAATGCCTCTAATCACGTCTGCCACCTGTGGTAAGGGCAAGGCAAACAAATGGCGGGCGAGCTCGAATAGCCCAGTAAGGGGAACCAAATGGAAAGCAATACAACAATCCAAGGTTCAGAACAAAACCAAAACTCGGCGCACAGGTGACAACAATTGACGACGATACGAATAAAGCGAAGTAATATGCGAAATGATCATTAAGTGGTCCAAAGGACCGAGATCGGACACAAAACTCGAAGGTACGAAACGCATACCGGTAGCGTAATAGCCGTCGTTTGTAGGGCTATCCAAAAGTCACAAAAAATTGACTACAAAAGCCTCTAAGGTGACTGCAAAAGTTACCAAGTGACTACAAAAGTCATGGGAGCGACTACAGAAGTCTTAAAAGACTCCCTTTGAACATGGGTTGTTCTTCTTAATGATCACGTTAATGGCACTAATTCGAGTAGTGGAGACCACTACCAATTTAACGAATCAACATCTATGACAAAAAAGAATGCTGAATTTCAGCTTACACGGTTATGGAGCACAACAATGCTTCCGGGAAATTCTGAAGAAGTCTCACACCGACACATCCTATTGGAAACTACACAGGAACAACACTAAAGGGAATATTCAGCTTACCAAGGAACAAGGGCTAGAAGGAGAGTTGTTTCCCATGAATTGAAGGGATAAAATTAGATACAAATGTATGCGTGGGTGGCGGCGTGTAATAGAAGTATAGTGAAGAAAGCTAAGCATTGGACTTGCAATTGCCTGTCGTATGCCGGTAGGATCCAGTCGATTAGATCAGTCTTATGTTCTCTATCCAGGTGCTATGGGCTTCAGTTTTTATCCTTCCAAAGAAAGTGATTCTAGAGATGGAGAGGATCTTTCGAGCTTTCCTCTGGAAAGGGTACGGGGCTGTGTACCACGGGAGCCCAGGTGGCTTTGGGCTGATGTACGTTTTCACGAGGAAGAGGGTGGCCTGGGTATCAAGCAGATTGAGGTGTGGAGCTTGGTGCCATTTCCCGGCATATCTGGTCCATCTTATCATTCGGGTCGGATTCCCTCTGGCCGCGGTGGGTTAAGCCCAACATTCTGATAGGAAGGAGTTTTTGGGTGGTCTCTTGCCTCAGTGATTGTAGCTGGTCTTGGTGGAAGATTCTCATGGTCAGGGATATGATTCCCTATTTTTCCTGGTATATAGTTGGGGATGGCAGTAGGATCTCTCTGTGGTTTGATTGGTGGCATCCAATAGGTCCTATCATGCCTACCCTTGCTGATAGAATTATTTCTGACTCGGGTCTGGGTGGGCTAGCGAGGGTTTCTGATGTGATCTTAATTGGGCTCCTCGTGGCGTTGGCCTGTGTCCAATACACTTGAGCTCATGGCGTTACGCGAGGTACCCCTAGCTCTTTTCGTCCTGTCCCAGATATGCCTGATAGAATCGTCTGGAGGGTTAGTGGTTTTGGGGAGTTCTCTCCGTTGCGAGTACGTGGGAAGCCTTTTGGCACAAGCGGCCGTCAGCTAGATTGGCTTCCTTGCTGTCGTATAAGTGGCGTGTTCCACGCCATAACTTCGTCTTATGGCTGGCCATTAGGGAAAGGTTAAGTACGCATGATAGGATTTTTGCTTTTCGTGTCATTCCTAGCATGAGCTGTGTTTCCTGTCGCATTCCTTTTGAGTCCCATTGGTATCTATTTTTTTAGTTGCCCTTTCACGTACATGGTCTATTATTCAAAAGAAATGCAATTTTGAACGGAGTCGAGGGAACATCTTGGTACGTCTTGTTTAAGGGTTCTTGTAATTGCTGCTTTAGTTCCTTGAGTTGTAGTAGGAGCTATTCTGTAGGGTGCTTTGGAGATAGGTGCTGCACCAGGAATCAAGTCAATAGTAAACTCGATCTCCCTATCAGGCAGAAGACCAGGCAAGTCCTCTGGAAGCACTTTCAAAAAGTCGCGAACAACAAGGGCATCCTCTAGTCTGGCCTCTGCTACGCGAGTGTCATCGATGTGAGCCAAATAACCCCTACGACCACTCTGAAGAATTCGTTTGGCGCGCGCGCAGAGACGAAATCAAATTTGGTGGGGTACTGACTTTGGCTCCCTGAATCTCGTATTCAGGTTGATTCGGAATCGAAAATATAACTTCTTTGCTAAAACAATCTATTGTGTTATGACTGAAAGACAACCAACCCATACCCAAAATCACGTCGAAGTCCTTCATATCTAGCGGGATTAAGTCCACCGTCAATTTTCTAGGCCTGACAGTCATATGCTTACAAAAAGATACCGAAACAAAATGAGTGTGTGGCACCGGGATCTAGTGGGGTAAATGCCTTCTTATCACAAACTTTAAAAGTACCTGTCACCACATCATATGACGCTTTAGCCTCGTGAGTCATCCTGGCAACAACTCTGGCATGTCCCTCATGTGCTCTCTGCTTATCAGCTTCCTTCTTATTCCACTTCGGATCACGGGGAGGCTTTGTGCAGTGTCTGGCCATGTGTCCCCAATTATGACACTCTCCCGTATCCTTATAGCAGGGCGACTTCCCATGACATTTCCCACAGTTGGTGCAATTTCTAGTGCCGCTTTTAGTCTGCTGCCTTTGCCCTGATCCACATATTGATCTTCTCTTGGCATCCGATGATGGTTTCCGTCCACCTCCAGAGTTCGATTCATTATGGTCCCTCCTCTTTCTCTTGTCCTCCCAGATGCGCAGTTGTTCCTCGTGAAGTCGCTCCAGACGTTGCGCCCCATCCACCACCTGTGCATAGGTAGGGTTATCCAGGATAGACATCTGTCGCCTTATCTCAAAGCGCAGTCCGTCCCGAAACTTACGTGCACGATGTCTCTCGTCCTGAACAATATGCAGGAAAAATCTTGAAACTCTTGCAAATCTCTCCTCATACTCCGTGATCGTCTCATTTGGATGTTGAGCGATCCTCACGAAATCGCTCTCTATAGCCTCTTTCACGTTTGGGGGAAAATACTTCCTGAAGAAGCGATCTTGAAATGCTTGCCGTGTGAGATCAGCTTTCTCTTCAGCCGTCATCATCCTTGAGGTCATCCCACCATTGATCTGCTTCGCCTGTCAACTGACTAAATTGCTAACTTCACCTTCTGTTTGTCTGAGCACCCCATCACCCCGAATATCTTATCCAACTCATTAACCCAAGTCTCTGCAGCCGCAACATCCATAGCTTTATCGAACTTGCTTGGCCGCAAACTTGTGAACTGCTTCAAGATCGCAGCGTTAGTTGCAGCGTGAGTAGCGTTGGATTCCGGATCATCTCCTCTTTCTACTCGAGGCTCTTCTGCGCCACCAATTCCCCCACGAATACTCATCCTGATCAACATTACACAAACGCATAAGTCTTGGGCTTATAAAATAGCCCTTTATAAATAGTCCTAACAAGCGCGGAAGCTATAAAAGTTTCAGGCCTTAAGCTAATTTCTAAGGGTCTACAGATTCTCAAACCTATGCTCTGATACCAAACTATAACGCCCCAAACTTTGGAAACCGTTACCAAAATTTAAGTCCTAAAGTCAAATACATTTTACTAAATATTCAGTTGCACCAAGGTATAAAGCGGAGCATGTAACCCATTAGCGACAAAAATACCTCCATAAGATAAAGACTTGATTAAAATCCATCCTCCTCAAACCCAACTAAAACAAAATAATATCCACCGCCAAAATCCATCACAAGGTTCTAATTCCAATTCAAATTACCCACATCCGGGTAAAGTTCTCAAAATGGATTACACAGTTCAAAGACACTAATAAGCCACGTTTTCTAGTTCCCCGAGCGTGCCAATGCCTCTAATCACGTCTACCACCTGTGGTAAGGGCAAGGCAAACAAATGGCGGGCGAGCTCGAATAGCCCAGTAAGGGGAACCAAATGGAAAGCAATACAATAATCCAAGGTTCAAAACAAAACCAAAACTCGGCGAACAGGTGACAACAATTGACGACGATACGAATAAAGCGAAGTAATATGCGAAATGATCATTAAGTGGTCCAAAGGACCGAGATCGGACACAAAACTCGAAGGTACGAAACGCATACCGGTAGCGTAATAGCCGTCGTTTGTAGGGCTATCCAAAAGTCACAAAAAAGTGACTACGAAAGCCACTAAGGTGACTGCAAAAGTTACCAAGTGACTACAAAAGTCATGGGAGTGACTACAGAAGTCTTAAAAGACTCCCTTTGAACATGGGTTGTTCTTCTTAATGATCACGTTAACGGCACTAATTCGAGTAGTGGAGACCACTACCAATTTAACGAATCAACCTCTATGACAAAAAAGAATGCTGAATTTCAGCTTACACGGTTATGGAGCACAACAATGCTTCCGGGAAATTCTGAAGAAGTCTCACACTGACACATCCTATTGGAAACTACACAGGAACAACACTAAAGGGAATATTCAGCTTACCAAGGAACAAGGGCTAGAAGGAGAGTTGTTTCCCATGAATTGAAGGGATAAAATTAGATACAAATGTATGCGTGGGTGGCGGCGTGTAATAGAAGTATAGTGAAGAAAGCTAAGCATTGGACTTGCAATTGCCTGTCGTATGCCGGTAGGATCCAGTCGATTAGATCAGTCTTATTCTCTATCCAGGTGCAATGGGCTTCAGTTTTTATCCTTCCAAAGAAAGTGATTCTAGAGATGGAGAGGATCTTTCGAGCTTTCCTCTGGAAAGGGTACGGGGCTGTGTACCACGGGAGCCCAGGTGGCTTTGGGCTGATGTATGTTTTCACGAGGAAGAGGGTGGCCTGGGTATCAAGCAGATTGAGGTGTGGAACTTTGCTGCCATTTCCCGGCATATCTGGTCCATCTTATCATTCGGGTCGGATTCCCTCTGGCCGCGGTGGGTTAAGCCCAACATTCTGATAGGAAGGAGTTTTTGGGTGGTCTCTTGCCTCAGTGATTGTAGCTGGTCTTGGTGGAAGATTCTCATGGTCAGGGATATGATTCCCTATTTTTCCCGGTATATAGTTGGGGATGGCAGTAGGATCTCTCTGTGGTTTGATTGGTGGCATCCAATAGGTCCTATCATGCCTACCCTTGCTGATAGAATTATTTCTGACTCGGGTCTGGGTGGGCTAGCGAGGGTTTCTGATGTGATCTTAATTGGGCTCCTCGTGGCGTTGGCCTGTGTCCAATACACTTGAGCTCATGGCGTTACGCGAGGTACCCCTAGCTCTTTTCGTCATGTCCCAGATATGCCTGATAGAATCGTCTGGAGGGTTAGTGGTTCTGGGGAGTTCTCTCCGTTGCGAGTACGTGGGAAGCCTTTTGGCACAAGCGGCCGTCAGCTAGATTGGCTTCCTTGCTGTCGTATAAGTGGCGTGTTCCACGCCATCACTTCGTCTTATGGCTGGCCATTAGGGAAAGGTTAAGTACGCATGATAGGATTTTTGCTTTTCGTGTCATTCCTAGCATGAGCTGTGTTTCCTGTCGCATTCCTTTTGAGTCCCATCGTTATCTATTTTTTTAGTTGCCCTTTCACGTATATGGTCTATTATTCAAAAGAAATGCAATTTTGAACGGAGTCGAGGGAACATCTTGGTACGTCTTGTCTAAGAGTTCTTGTAATTGCTGCTTTAGTTCCTTGAGTTGAAGTAGGAGCTATTCTGTAGGGTGCTTTGGAGATAGGTGCTGCACCAGGAATCAAGTCAATAGTAAACTCGATCTCCCTATCAGGCAGAAGACCAGGCAAGTCCTCTGGAAGCACTTTCGAAAAGTCGCGAACAACAAGGGCATCCTCTAGTCTGGCCTCTGCTACGCCAGTGTCATATATGTGAGCCAAATAACCCCTACGACCACTCCTAAGAAGTCGTTTGGCGCGCGCGCAGAGACGAAATCAAATTTTGTAGGGTACTGACTTTGGCTCCCTGAATCTTGTACTCAGGTTGATTCGGAATCGAAAATATAACTTCTTTGCTAAAACAATCTATTGTGTTATGACTGAAAGACAACCAACCCATACCCAAAATCACGTCGAAGTCCTTCATATCTAGCGGGATTAAGTCCACCGTCAATTTTCTAGGCCGGACAGTCAGATGCTTACAAAAAGATACCGAGACAAAATGAGTGTGTGGCACCGGGATCTAGTGGGGTAAATGCCTTCTTATCACAAACTTTAAAAGTACCTGCCACCACATCATTTGACGCTCCAGCCTCGTGAGTCATCATGGCAACAACTCTGGCATGTCCCTCATGTGCTCTCTGCTTATCAGCTTCCTTCTTATTCCACTTCGGATCACGGGGAGGCTTTGTGCAGTTTCTGGCCATGTGTCCCCAATTATAACACTCTCCCGTATCCTTATAGCAGGGCGAGTTCCCATGACATTTCCCACAGGTGGTGCAATTTCTAGTGCCGCTTTTAGTCTGCTGCCTTTGCCCTGATCCACCTATTGATCTTCTCTTGGCATCCGATGATGGTTTCCTTCCACCTCCAGAGTTCGATTCATTATGGTCCCTCATCTTTCTCTTGTCCTCCCAGATGCGCAGTTGTTCCCCATGAAGTCGCTCCAGACGTTGCGCCCCATCCACCACCTGTGCATAGGTAGGGTTATCCAGGATAGACATCTGTCGCCTTATCTCAAAGCGCAGTCCGTCCCGAAACTTACGTGCACGATGTCTCTCGTCCTGAACAATATGCGGGGCAAATCTTGAAACTCTTGCAAATCTCTCCTCATACTCCGTGATCGTCTCATTTGGATGTTGAGCGATCCTCACGAAATCGCTCTCTATAGCCTCTTTCACGTTTGGGGGAAAATACTTCGTGAAGAAGCGATCTTGAAATGCTTGCCGTGTGAGATCAGCTTTCTCTTCTGCCGTCATCATCCTTGAGGTCATCCCACCATTGATCTGCTTCGCCTGTCGACTGACTAAATTGCTAACTTCACCTTCTGTTTGTCTGAGCACCCCATCACCTCGAATATCTTATCCAACTCATTAACCCAAGTCTCTGCAGCCGCAACATCCATAGCTTTATCGAACTTGCTTGGCCGCAAACTTGTGAACTGCTTCAAGATCGCAGCGTTAGTTGCAGCGTGAGTAGCGTTGGATTCCGGATCATCTCCTCTTTCTACTCGAGGCTCTTCTGCGCCACCAATTCCCCCACGAATACTCATCCTGATCAACATTACACAAACGCATAAGTCTTGGGCTTATAAAATAGCCCTTTATAAATAGTCCTAACAAGCGCGGAAGCTATAAAAGTTTCAGGCCTTAAGCTAATTTCTAAGGGTCTACAGATTCTCAGACCTGTGCTCTGATACCAAACTATAACGCCCCAAACTTTGGAAACCGTTACCAAAATTTAAGTCCTAAAGTCAAATACATTTTACTAAATATTCAGTTGCACCAAGGTATAAAGCAGAGCATGTAACCCATTAGCGACAAAAATACCTCCATAAGATAAAGACTTGATTAAAATCCATCCTCCTCAAACCCAACTAAAACAAAATAATATCCACCGCCAAAATCCATCACAAGGTTCTAATTCCAATTCAAATTACCCACATCCGGGTAAAGTTCTCAAAATGGATTACACAGTTCAAAGACACTAATAAGCCACGTTTTCTAGTTCCCC
>JAVXUO010001764.1:0-35410 GCA_033065855.1 Escallonia rubra | reverse complement strand
CTTCTTAATGATCACGTTAACGGCACTAATTCGAGTTGTGGAGACCACTACCAATTTAACGAATCAACCTCTATGACAAAAAAGAATGCTGAATTTCAGCTTACAAGGTTATGGAGCACAACAATGCTTCCGGGAAATTCTGAAGAAGTCTCACACTGACACATCCTATTGGAAACTACACAGGAACAACACTAAAGGGAATATTCAGCTTACCAAGGAACAAGGGCTAGAAGGAGAGTTGTTTCCCGTGAATTGAAGGGATAAAATTAGATACAAATGTATGCATGGGTGGCGTGTAATAGAAGTATAGTGAAGAAAGCTAAGCATTGGACTTGCAATTGCCTGTCGTATGCCGGTAGGATCCAGTCGATTAGACCAGTCTTATTCTCTATCCAGGTGCAATGGGCTTCAGTTTTTATCCTTCCAAAGAAAGTGATTCTAGAGATGGAGAGGATCTTTTGAGCTTTCCTCTGGAAAGGGTACGGGGCTCTGTACCACGGGAGCCCAGGTGGGTTTGGGCTGATGTATGTTTTCACGAGGAAGAGGGTGGCCTGGGTATCAAGCAGATTGAGTTGTGGAACTTTGCTGCCATTTCCCGGCATATCTGGTCCATCTTATCACTCAGGTCGGACTCCACCTGGCCGCGGTGGGTTAAGTCCAACATTCTGATAGGAAGAATTGGGAGCCTCTTGCCCCAGTGATTGTAGCTGGTCTCGGTGGAAGATTCTCATGGTCAGGGATATGATTCCCTCTTTTTCCTGGTATATAGTTGGGGATGGCAGTAGGATCTCTCTGTGGTTTGATTGGTGGCATCCAATAGGTCCTATCATGCCTACCCTTGCTGATAGAATTATTTCTGACTCGGGTCTGGGTAGGCGAGCGAGGGTTTCTGATGTGATCTTAATTGGGCTCCTCGTGGCGTTGGCCTGTGTCCAATACACTTGAGCTCGTGGAGTTACGCGACGTACCCCTAGCTCTTTTCGTCATGTCCCAGATATGCCTGATAGAATCGTCTGGAAGGTTAGTGGTTCTGGGGAGTCTCCGTTGCGAGTACGTGGGAAGCCTTTTGGCACAACCGGCCGTCAGCTAGATTGGCTTCCTTGCTGTCGTATAAGTGGCGTGTTCCACGCCATAACTTCGTCTTATGGCTGGCCATTAGGGAAAGGTTAAGTACGCATGATAGGATTTTTGCTTTTCGTGTCATTCCTAGCATGAGCTGTGGTTCCTGTCGCATTCCTTTTGAGTCCCATCGTTATCTATTTTTTTAGTTGCCCTTTCACGTATATGGTCTATTATTCAAAAGAAATGCAATTTTGAACGGAGTCGAGGGAGCATCTTGGTACGTCTTGTCTAAGAGTTCTTGTAATTGCTCCTTTAGTTCCTTGAGTTGAAGTAGGAGCTATTCTGTATGGAGATAGGTGCTGCACCAGGAATCAAGTCAATAGTAAAATCGATCTCCCTATCAGGCAGAAGACCAGGCAAGTCTTCTGGAAACACTTTCGAAAAGTCGCGAACAACAAGGACATCCTCTAGTCTGGCCTCTGATACGCGAGTGTCATCGATGTGAGCCAAATAACCCCTACGACCACTCCTGAGAAGTCGTTTGGCGCGCGCAGAGACGAAATCAAATTATGTAGGGTACTGACTTTGGCTCCCTGAATCTTGTATTCAAATTAATTCGGAATCGAAAATATAACTTCTTTGCTAAAACAATCTACTGTGTTATGATTGAAAGACAACCAACCCATACCCAAAATCACGTCGAAGTCCTTCATATCTAGCGGGATTAAGTTCACCGTCAATTTTCTAGGCCTGACAGTCAAATGCTTACAAAAAGATAACGAAACAAAATGAGTGTGTGGCACCGGGATCTAGTGGGGTAAATGCCTTCTTATCGCAAACTTTAAAAGGACCTGTCACCACATCATTTGACGCTCCAGCCTCGTGAGTCATCATGGCAACAACTCTGGCATGTCCCTCATGTGCTCTCTGCTTATCAGCTTCCTTCTTATTCCACTTCGGATCACGGGGAGGCTTTGTGCAGTTTCTGGCCATGTGTCCCCAATTATAACACTCTCCCGTATCCTTATAGCAGGGCGAGTTCCCATGACATTTCCCACAGGTAGTGCAATTTCTAGTGCCGCTTTTAGTCTGCTGCCTTTGCCCTGATCCACCTATTGATCTTCTATTGGCATCCGATGATGGTTTCCTTCCACCTCCAGAGTTCGATTCATTATGGTGCCTCCTCTTTCTCTTGTCCTCCCAGATGCGTAGTTGTTCCCCATGAAGTCGCTCGAGACGTTGCGCCCCATCCACCACCTGTGCATAGGTAGGGTTATCCAGGATAGACATCTGTCGCCTTATCTCAAAGCGCAGTCCGTCCCGAAACTTCCGTGCACGATGTCTCTCGTCCTGAACAATATGCGGGGCGAGTCTTGAAACTCTTGCAAATCTCTCCTCATACTCCGTGATCGTCTCATTTGGATGTTGAGCGATCCTCGTGAAATCGCTCTCCATAGCCTCTTTCACGTTTGGGGGAAAGTACTTCGTGAAGAAGCGATCTTGAAATGCTTGCCGTGTGAGATCAGCTTTCGCTTCTGACGTCATCATCCTTGAGGTCATCCCACCATTGATCTGCTTCGCCTGTCAACTGACTAAATTGCTAACTTCACCTTCTGTTTGTCTGAGCACCCCATCACCTCGAATATCTTATCCAACTCATTAACCCAAGTCTCTGCAGCCGCAACATCCATAGCTTTATCGAACTTGCTTGGCCGCAAACTTGTGAACTGCTTCAAGATCGCAGCGTTAGTTGCAGCGTGCGTCGCGTTGGATTCCGGATCATCTCCTCTTTCTACTCGAGGCTCTTCTGCGCCACCAATTTCCCCACGAACACTCATCCTGATCAACATTACACAAACGCATAAGTCTTGGGCTTATAAAATAGCCCTTTATAAATAGTCCTAACAAGCGCGGAAGCTATAAAAGTTTCAGGCCTTAAGCTAATTTCTAAGGGTCTACAGATTCTCAAACCTATGCTCTGACACCAAACTATAACCCCCCAAACTTTGGAAACCGTTACCAAAATTTAAGTCCTAAAGTCAAATACATTTTACTAAATATTCAGTTGCACCAAGGTATAAAGCAGAGCATGTAATCCATTAGCGACAAAAATACCTCCATAAGATAAAGACTTGATTAAAATCCATCCTCCTCAAACCCAACTAAAACAAAATAATATCCACCGCCAAAATCCATCACAAGGTTCTAATTCCAATTCAAACTACCCACATCCGGGTAAAGTTCTCAAAGTGGATTACACAGTTCAAAGACACTAATAAGCCACGTTTTCTAGTTCCCCGAGCGTGCCAATGCCTCTAATCACGTCTACCACCTGTGGTAAGGGCAAGGCAAACAAATAGCGGGCGAGCTCGAATAGCCCAGTAAGGGGAACCAAATGGAAAGCAATACAATAATCCAGGGTTCAAAACAAAACCAAAACTCGGCGAACAGGTGACAACAATTGACGACGATACGAATAAAGCGAAGTAATATGCGAAATGATCATTAAGCGGTCCAAAGGACCGAGATCGGACACAAAACTCGAAGGTACGAAACGCATACCGGTAGCGTAATAGCCGTCGTTTGTAGGGCTATCCAAAAGTCACAAAAAAGTGACTACGAAAGCCACTAAGGTGACTGCAAAAGTTACCAAGTAACTACAAAAGTCATGGGAGTGACTACAGAAGTCTTAAAAGACTCCCTTTGAACATGGGTTGTTCTTCTTAATGATCACGTTAACGGCACTAATTCGAGTTGTGGAGACCACTACCAATTTAACGAATCAACCTCTATGACAAAAAAGAATGCTGAATTTCAGCTTACAAGGTTATGGAGCACAACAATGCTTCCGGGAAATTCTGAAGAAGTCTCACACTGACACATCCTATTGGAAACTACACAGGAACAACACTAAAGGGAATATTCAGCTTACCAAGGAACAAGGGCTAGAAGGAGAGTTGTTTCCCGTGAATTGAAGGGATAAAATTAGATACAAATGTATGCATGGGTGGCGTGTAATAGAAGTATAGTGAAGAAAGCTAAGCATTGGACTTGCAATTGCCTGTCGTATGCCGGTAGGATCCAGTCGATTAGACCAGTCTTATTCTCTATCCAGGTGCAATGGGCTTCAGTTTTATCCTTCCAAAGAAAGTGATTCTAGAGATGGAGAGGATCTTTTGAGCTTTCCTCTGGAAAGGGTACGGGGCTGTACCACGGGAGCCCAGGTGGGTTTGGGCTGATGTATGTTTTCACGAGGAAGAGGGTGGCCTGGGTATCAAGCAGATTGAGTTGTGGAACTTTGCTGCCATTTCCCGGCATATCTGGTCCATCTTATCATTCAGGTCGGATTCCCTCTGGCCGCGGTGGGTTAAGTCCAACATTCTGATAGGAAGGAGCCACTCGGAGGTCTCTTGCCCCAGTGATTGTAGCTGGTCTCGGTGGAAGATTCTCATGGTCAGGGATATGATTCCCTCTTTTCCCTGGTATATAGTTGGGGATGGCAGTAGGATCTCTCTGTGGTTTGATTGGTGGCATCCAATAGGTCCTATCATGCCTACCCTTGCTGATAGAATTATTTCTGACTCGGGTCTGGGTAGGCGAGCGAGGGTTTCTGATGTGATCTTAATTGGGCTCCTCGTGGCGTTGGCCTGTGTCCAATACACTTGAGCTCGTGGAGTTACGCGACGTACCCCTAGCTCTTTTCGTCATGTCCCAGATATGCCTGATAGAATCGTCTGGAAGGTTAGTGGTTCTGGGGAGTTCTCTCCGTTGCGAGTACGTGGGAAGCCTTTTGGCACAACCGGCCGTCAGCTAGATTGGCTTCCTTGCTGTCGTATAAGTGGCGTGTTCCACGCCATAACTTCGTCTTATGGCTGGCCATTAGGGAAAGGTTAAGTACGCATGATAGGATTTTTGCTTTTCGTGTCATTCCTAGCATGAGCTGTGTTTCCTGTCGCATTCCTTTTGAGTCCCATCGTTATCTATTTTTTTAGTTGCCCTTTCACGTATATGGTCTATTATTCAAAAGAAATGCAATTTTGAACGGAGTCGAGGGAACATCTTGGTACGTCTTGTCTAAGAGTTCTTGTAATTGCTCCTTTAGTTCCTTGAGTTGAAGTAGGAGCTATTCTGTAGGGTGCTTTGGAGATAGGTGCTGCACCAGGAATCAAGTCAATAGTAAAATCGATCTCCCTATCAGGCAGAAGACCAGGCAAGTCTTCTGGAAACACTTTCGAAAAGTCGCGAACAACAAGGACATCCTCTAGTCTGGCCTCTGATACGCGAGTGTCATCGATGTGAGCCAAATAACCCCTACGACCACTCCTGAGAAGTCGTTTGGCGCGCGCGCAGAGACGAAATCAAATTATGTAGGGTACTGACTTTGGCTCCCTGAATCTTGTATTCAGGTTGATTCGGAATCGAAAATATAACTTCTTTGCTAAAACAATCTACTGTGTTATGATTGAAAGACAACCAACCCATACCCAAAATCACGTCGAAGTCCTTCATATCTAGCGGGATTAAGTTCACCGTCAATTTTCTAGGCCTGACAGTCAAATGCTTACAAAAAGATAACGAAACAAAATGAGTGTGTGGCACCGGGATCTAGTGGGGTAAATGCCTTCTTATCGCAAACTTTAAAAGGACCTGTCACCACATCATTTGACGCTCCAGCCTCGTGAGTCATCATGGCAACAACTCTGGCATGTCCCTCATGTGCTCTCTGCTTATCAGCTTCCTTCTTATTCCACTTCGGATCACGGGGAGGCTTTGTGCAGTTTCTGGCCATGTGTCCCCAATTATAACACTCTCCCGTATCCTTATAGCAGGGCGAGTTCCCATGACATTTCCCACAGGTAGTGCAATTTCTAGTGCCGCTTTTAGTCTGCTGCCTTTGCCCTGATCCACCTATTGATCTTCTATTGGCATCCGATGATGGTTTCCTTCCACCTCCAGAGTTCGATTCATTATGGTGCCTCCTCTTTCTCTTGTCCTCCCAGATGCGTAGTTGTTCCCCATGAAGTCGCTCGAGACGTTGCGCCCCATCCACCACCTGTGCATAGGTAGGGTTATCCAGGATAGACATCTGTCGCCTTATCTCAAAGCGCAGTCCGTCCCGAAACTTACGTGCACGATGTCTCTCGTCCTGAACAATATGCGGGGCAAATCTTGAAACTCTTGCAAATCTCTCCTCATACTCCGTGATCGTCTCATTTGGATGTTGAGCGATCCTCGTGAAATCGCTCTCCATAGCCTCTTTCACGTTTGGGGGAAAGTACTTCGTGAAGAAGCGATCTTGAAATGCTTGCCGTGTGAGATCAGCTTTCTCTTCTGACGTCATCATCCTTGAGGTCATCCCACCATTGATCTGCTTCGCCTGTCAACTGACTAAATTGCTAACTTCACCTTCTGTTTGTCTGAGCACCCCATCACCTCGAATATCTTATCCAACTCATTAACCCAAGTCTCTGCAGCCGCAACATCCATAGCTTTATCGAACTTGCTTGGCCGCAAACTTGTGAACTGCTTCAAGATCGCAGCGTTAGTTGCAGCGTGAGTAGCGTTGGATTCCGGATCATCTCCTCTTTCTACTCGAGGCTCTTCTGCGCCACCAATTTCCCCACGAACACTCATCCTGATCAACATTACACAAACGCATAAGTCTTGGGCTTATAAAATAGCCCTTTATAAATAGTCCTAACAAGCGCGGAAGCTATAAAAGTTTCAGGCCTTAAGCTAATTTCTAAGGGTCTACAGATTCTCAAACCTATGCTCTGACACCAAACTATAACCCCCCAAACTTTGGAAACCGTTACCAAAATTTAAGTCCTAAAGTCAAATACATTTTACTAAATATTCAGTTGCACCAAGGTATAAAGCAGAGCATGTAATCCATTAGCGACAAAAATACCTCCATAAGATAAAGACTTGATTAAAATCCATCCTCCTCAAACCCAACTAAAACAAAATAATATCCACCGCCAAAATCCATCACAAGGTTCTAATTCCAATTCAAACTACCCACATCCGGGTAAAGTTCTCAAAGTGGATTACACAGTTCAAAGACACTAATAAGCCACGTTTTCTAGTTCCCCGAGCGTGCCAATGCCTCTAATCACGTCTACCACCTGTGGTAAGGGCAAGGCAAACAAATAGCGGGCGAGCTCGAATAGCCCAGTAAGGGGAACCAAATGGAAAGCAATACAATAATCCAGGGTTCAAAACAAAACCAAAACTCGGCGAACAGGTGACAACAATTGACGGCGATACGAATAAAGCGAAGTAATATGCGAAATGATCATTAAGCGGTCCAAAGGACCGAGATCGGACACAAAACTCGAAGGTACGAAACGCATACCGGTAGCGTAATAGCCGTCGTTTGTAGGGCTATCCAAAAGTCACAAAAAAGTGACTACGAAAGCCACTAAGGTGACTGCAAAAGTTACCAAGTAACTACAAAAGTCATGGGAGTGACTACAGAAGTCTTAAAAGACTCCCTTTGAACATGGGTTGTTCTTCTTAATGATCACGTTAACGGCACTAATTCGAGTTGTGGAGACCACTACCAATTTAACGAATCAACCTCTATGACAAAAAAGAATGCTGAATTTCAGCTTACAAGGTTATGGAGCACAACAATGCTTCCGGGAAATTCTGAAGAAGTCTCACACTGACACATCCTATTGGAAACTACACAGGAACAACACTAAAGGGAATATTCAGCTTACCAAGGAACAAGGGCTAGAAGGAGAGTTGTTTCCCGTGAATTGAAGGGATAAAATTAGATACAAATGTATGCATGGGTGGCGTGTAATAGAAGTATAGTGAAGAAAGCTAAGCATTGGACTTGCAATTGCCTGTCGTATGCCGGTAGGATCCAGTCGATTAGACCAGTCTTATTCTCTATCCAGGTGCAATGGGCTTCAGTTTTATCCTTCCAAGGAAAGTGATTCTAGAGATGGAGAGGATCTTTTGAGCTTTCCTCTGGAAAGGGTACGGGGCTCTGTACCACGGGAGCCCAGGTGGGTTTGGGCTGATGTATGTTTTCACGAGGAAGAGGGTGGCCTGGGTATCAAGCAGATTGAGTTGTGGAACTTTGCTGCCATTTCCCGGCATATCTGGTCCATCTTATCATTCAGGTCGGATTCCCTCTGGCCGCGGTGGGTTAAGTCCAACATTCTGATAGGAAGGAGTTTTTCGGAGGCCTCTTGCCCCAGTGATTGTAGCTGGTCTTGGTGGAAGATTCTCATGGTCAGGGATATGATTCCCTCTTTTCCCTGGTATATAGTTGGGGATGGCAGTAGGATCTCTCTGTGGTTTGATTGGTGGCATCCAATAGGTCCTATCATGCCTACCCTTGCTGATAGAATTATTTCTGACTCGGGTCTGGGTAGGCGAGCGAGGGTTTCTGATGTGATCTTAATTGGGCTCCTCGTGGCGTTGGCCTGTGTCCAATACACTTGAGCTCGTGGAGTTACGCGACGTACCCCTAGCTCTTTTCGTCATGTCCCAGATATGCCTGATAGAATCGTCTGGAAGGTTAGTGGTTCTGGGGAGTTCTCTCCGTTGCGAGTACGTGGGAAGCCTTTTGGCACAACCGGCCGTCAGCTAGATTGGCTTCCTTGCTGTCGTATAAGTGGCGTGTTCCACGCCATAACTTCGTCTTATGGCTGGCCATTAGGGAAAGGTTAAGTACGCATGATAGGATTTTTGCTTTTCGTGTCATTCCTAGCATGAGCTGTGTTTCCTGTCGCATTCCTTTTGAGTCCCATCGTTATCTATTTTTTTAGTTGCCCTTTCACGTATATGGTCTATTATTCAAAAGAAATGCAATTTTGAACGGAGTCGAGGGAGCATCTTGGTACGTCTTGTCTAAGAGTTCTTGTAATTGCTCCTTTAGTTCCTTGAGTTGAAGTAGGAGCTATTCTGTAGGGTGCTTTGGAGATAGGTGCTGCACCAGGAATCAAGTCAATAGTAAAATCGATCTCCCTATCAGGCAGAAGACCAGGCAAGTCTTCTGGAAACACTTTCGAAAAGTCGCGAACAACAAGGACATCCTCTAGTCTGGCCTCTGATACGCGAGTGTCATCGATGTGAGCCAAATAACCCCTACGACCACTCCTGAGAAGTCGTTTGGCGCGCGCGCAGAGACGAAATCAAATTATGTAGGGTACTGACTTTGGCTCCCTGAATCTTGTATTCAGGTTGATTCGGAATCGAAAATATAACTTCTTTGCTAAAACAATCTACTGTGTTATGATTGAAAGACAACCAACCCATACCCAAAATCACGTCGAAGTCCTTCATATCTAGCGGGATTAAGTTCACCGTCAATTTTCTAGGCCTGACAGTCAAATGCTTACAAAAAGATAACGAAACAAAATGAGTGTGTGGCACCGGGATCTAGTGGGGTAAATGCCTTCTTATCGCAAACTTTAAAAGGACCTGTCACCACATCATTTGACGCCCCAGCCTCGTGAGTCATCATGGCAACAACTCTGGCATGTCCCTCATGTGCTCTCTGCTTATCAGCTTCCTTCTTATTCCACTTCGGATCACGGGGAGGCTTTGTGCAGTTTCTGGCCATGTGTCCCCAATTATAACACTCTCCCGTATCCTTATAGCAGGGCGAGTTCCCATGACATTTCCCACAGGTAGTGCAATTTCTAGTGCCGCTTTTAGTCTGCTGCCTTTGCCCTGATCCACCTATTGATCTTCTATTGGCATCCGATGATGGTTTCCTTCCACCTCCAGAGTTCGATTCATTATGGTGCCTCCTCTTTCTCTTGTCCTCCCAGATGCGTAGTTGTTCCCCATGAAGTCGCTCGAGACGTTGCGCCCCATCCACCACCTGTGCATAGGTAGGGTTATCCAGGATAGACATCTGTCGCCTTATCTCAAAGCGCAGTCCGTCCCGAAACTTACGTGCACGATGTCTCTCGTCCTGAACAATATGCGGGGCAAATCTTGAAACTCTTGCAAATCTCTCCTCGTACTCCGTGATCGTCTCATTTGGATGTTGAGCGATCCTCGTGAAATCGCTCTCCATAGCCTCTTTCACGTTTGGGGGAAAGTACTTCGTGAAGAAGCGATCTTGAAATGCTTGCCGTGTGAGATCAGCTTTCTCTTCTGACGTCATCATCCTTGAGGTCATCCCACCATTGATCTGCTTCGCCTGTCAACTGACTAAATTGCTAACTTCACCTTCTGTTTGTCTGAGCACCCCATCACCTCGAATATCTTATCCAACTCATTAACCCAAGTCTCTGCAGCCGCAACATCCATAGCTTTATCGAACTTGCTTGGCCGCAAACTTGTGAACTGCTTCAAGATCGCAGCGTTAGTTGCAGCGTGAGTAGCGTTGGATTCCGGATCATCTCCTCTTTCTACTCGAGGCTCTTCTGCGCCACCAATTTCCCCACGAACACTCATCCTGATCAACATTACACAAACGCATAAGTCTTGGGCTTATAAAATAGCCCTTTATAAATAGTCCTAACAAGCGCGGAAGCTATAAAAGTTTCAGGCCTTAAGCTAATTTCTAAGGGTCTACAGATTCTCAAACCTATGCTCTGACACCAAACTATAACCCCCAAACTTTGGAAACCGTTACCAAAATTTAAGTCCTAAAGTCAAATACATTTTACTAAATATTCAGTTGCACCAAGGTATAAAGCAGAGCATGTAATCCATTAGCGACAAAAATACCTCCATAAGATAAAGACTTGATTAAAATCCATCCTCCTCAAACCCAACTAAAACAAAATAATATCCACCGCCAAAATCCATCACAAGGTTCTAATTCCAATTCAAACTACCCACATCCGGGTAAAGTTCTCAAAGTGGATTACACAGTTCAAAGACACTAATAAGCCACGTTTTCTAGTTCCCCGAGCGTGCCAATGCCTCTAATCACGTCTACCACCTGTGGTAAGGGCAAGGCAAACAAATAGCGGGCGAGCTCGAATAGCCCAGTAAGGGGAACCAAATGGAAAGCAATACAATAATCCAGGGTTCAAAACAAAACCAAAACTCGGCGAACAGGTGACAACAATTGACGGCGATACGAATAAAGCGAAGTAATATGCAAAATGATCATTAAGCGGTCCAAAGGACCGAGATCGGACACAAAACTCGAAGGTACGAAACGCATACCGGTAGCGTAATAGCCGTCGTTTGTAGGGCTATCCAAAAGTCACAAAAAAGTGACTACGAAAGCCACTAAGGTGACTGCAAAAGTTACCAAGTAACTACAAAAGTCATGGGAGTGACTACAGAAGTCTTAAAAGACTCCCTTTGAACATGGGTTGTTCTTCTTAATGATCACGTTAACGGCACTAATTCGAGTTGTGGAGACCACTACCAATTTAACGAATCAACCTCTATGACAAAAAAGAATGCTGAATTTCAGCTTACAAGGTTATGGAGCACAACAATGCTTCCGGGAAATTCTGAAGAAGTCTCACACTGACACATCCTATTGGAAACTACACAGGAACAACACTAAAGGGAATATTCAGCTTACCAAGGAACAAGGGCTAGAAGGAGAGTTGTTTCCCGTGAATTGAAGGGATAAAATTAGATACAAATGTATGCATGGGTGGCGTGTAATAGAAGTATAGTGAAGAAAGCTAAGCATTGGACTTGCAATTGCCTGTCGTATGCCGGTAGGATCCAGTCGATTAGACCAGTCTTATTCTCTATCCAGGTGCAATGGGCTTCAGTTTTTATCCTTCCAAGGAAAGTGATTCTAGAGATGGAGAGGATCTTTTGAGCTTTCCTCTGGAAAGGGTACGGGGCTCTGTACCACGGGAGCCCAGGTGGGTTTGGGCTGATGTATGTTTTCACGAGGAAGAGGGTGGCCTGGGTATCAAGCAGATTGAGTTGTGGAACTTTGCTGCCATTTCCCGGCATATCTGGTCCATCTTATCATTCAGGTCGGATTCCCTCTGGCCGCGGTGGGTTAAGTCCAACATTCTGATAGGAAGGAGTTTTTGGGAGGTCTCTTGCCCCAGTGATTGTAGCTGGTCTTGGTGGAAGATTCTCATGGTCAGGGATATGATTCCCTCTTTTTCCTGGTATATAGTTGGGGATGGCAGTAGGATCTCTCTGTGGTTTGATTGGTGGCATCCAATAGGTCCTATCATGCCTACCCTTGCTGATAGAATTATTTCTGACTCGGGTCTGGGTAGGCGAGCGAGGGTTTCTGATGTGATCTTAATTGGGCTCCTCGTGGCGTTGGCCTGTGTCCAATACACTTGAGCTCGTGGAGTTACGCGACGTACCCCTAGCTCTTTTCGTCATGTCCCAGATATGCCTGATAGAATCGTCTGGAAGGTTAGTGGTTCTGGGGAGTTCTCTCCGTTGCGAGTACGTGGGAAGCCTTTTGGCACAACCGGCCGTCAGCTAGATTGGCTTCCTTGCTGTCGTATAAGTGGCGTGTTCCACGCCATAACTTCGTCTTATGGCTGGCCATTAGGGAAAGGTTAAGTACGCATGATAGGATTTTTGCTTTTCGTGTCATTCCTAGCATGAGCTGTGTTTCCTGTCGCATTCCTTTTGAGTCCCATCGTTATCTATTTTTTTAGTTGCCCTTTCACGTATATGGTCTATTATTCAAAAGAAATGCAATTTTGAACGGAGTCGAGGGAACATCTTGGTACGTCTTGTCTAAGAGTTCTTGTAATTGCTCCTTTAGTTCCTTGAGTTGAAGTAGGAGCTATTCTGTAGGGTGCTTTGGAGATAGGTGCTGCACCAGGAATCAAGTCAATAGTAAAATCGATCTCCCTATCAGGCAGAAGACCAGGCAAGTCTTCTGGAAACACTTTCGAAAAGTCGCGAACAACAAGGACATCCTCTAGTCTGGCCTCTGATACGCGAGTGTCATCGATGTGAGCCAAATAACCCCTACGACCACTCCTGAGAAGTCGTTTGGCGCGCGCGCAGAGACGAAATCAAATTATGTAGGGTACTGACTTTGGCTCCCTGAATCTTGTATTCAGGTTGATTCGGAATCGAAAATATAACTTCTTTGCTAAAACAATCTACTGTGTTATGATTGAAAGACAACCAACCCATACCCAAAATCACGTCGAAGTCCTTCATATCTAGCGGGATTAAGTTCACCGTCAATTTTCTAGGCCTGACAGTCAAATGCTTACAAAAAGATAACGAAACAAAATGAGTGTGTGGCACCGGGATCTAGTGGGGTAAATGCCTTCTTATCGCAAACTTTAAAAGGACCTGTCACCACATCATTTGACGCTCCAGCCTCGTGAGTCATCATGGCAACAACTCTGGCATGTCCCTCATGTGCTCTCTGCTTATCAGCTTCCTTCTTATTCCACTTCGGATCACGGGGAGGCTTTGTGCAGTTTCTGGCCATGTGTCCCCAATTATAACACTCTCCCGTATCCTTATAGCAGGGCGAGTTCCCATGACATTTCCCACAGGTAGTGCAATTTCTAGTGCCGCTTTTAGTCTGCTGCCTTTGCCCTGATCCACCTATTGATCTTCTATTGGCATCCGATGATGGTTTCCTTCCACCTCCAGAGTTCGATTCATTATGGTGCCTCCTCTTTCTCTTGTCCTCCCAGATGCGTAGTTGTTCCCCATGAAGTCGCTCGAGACGTTGCGCCCCATCCACCACCTGTGCATAGGTAGGGTTATCCAGGATAGACATCTGTCGCCTTATCTCAAAGCGCAGTCCGTCCCGAAACTTACGTGCACGATGTCTCTCGTCCTGAACAATATGCGGGGCAAATCTTGAAACTCTTGCAAATCTCTCCTCATACTCCGTGATCGTCTCATTTGGATGTTGAGCGATCCTCGTGAAATCGCTCTCCATAGCCTCTTTCACGTTTGGGGGAAAGTACTTCGTGAAGAAGCGATCTTGAAATGCTTGCCGTGTGAGATCAGCTTTCTCTTCTGACGTCATCATCCTTGAGGTCATCCCACCATTGATCTGCTTCGCCTGTCAACTGACTAAATTGCTAACTTCACCTTCTGTTTGTCTGAGCACCCCATCACCTCGAATATCTTATCCAACTCATTAACCCAAGTCTCTGCAGCCGCAACATCCATAGCTTTATCGAACTTGCTTGGCCGCAAACTTGTGAACTGCTTCAAGATCGCAGCGTTAGTTGCAGCGTGAGTAGCGTTGGATTCCGGATCATCTCCTCTTTCTACTCGAGGCTCTTCTGCGCCACCAATTTCCCCACGAACACTCATCCTGATCAACATTACACAAACGCATAAGTCTTGGGCTTATAAAATAGCCCTTTATAAATAGTCCTAACAAGCGCGGAAGCTATAAAAGTTTCAGGCCTTAAGCTAATTTCTAAGGGTCTACAGATTCTCAAACCTATGCTCTGACACCAAACTATAACCCCCCAAACTTTGGAAACCGTTACCAAAATTTAAGTCCTAAAGTCAAATACATTTTACTAAATATTCAGTTGCACCAAGGTATAAAGCAGAGCATGTAATCCATTAGCGACAAAAATACCTCCATAAGATAAAGACTTGATTAAAATCCATCCTCCTCAAACCCAACTAAAACAAAATAATATCCACCGCCAAAATCCATCACAAGGTTCTAATTCCAATTCAAACTACCCACATCCGGGTAAAGTTCTCAAAGTGGATTACACAGTTCAAAGACACTAATAAGCCACGTTTTCTAGTTCCCCGAGCGTGCCAATGCCTCTAATCACGTCTACCACCTGTGGTAAGGGCAAGGCAAACAAATAGCGGGCGAGCTCGAATAGCCCAGTAAGGGGAACCAAATGGAAAGCAATACAATAATCCAGGGTTCAAAACAAAACCAAAACTCGGCGAACAGGTGACAACAATTGACGGCGATACGAATAAAGCGAAGTAATATGCGAAATGATCATTAAGCGGTCCAAAGGACCGAGATCGGACACAAAACTCGAAGGTACGAAACGCATACCGGTAGCGTAATAGCCGTCGTTTGTAGGGCTATCCAAAAGTCACAAAAAAGTGACTACGAAAGCCACTAAGGTGACTGCAAAAGTTACCAAGTAACTACAAAAGTCATGGGAGTGACTACAGAAGTCTTAAAAGACTCCCTTTGAACATGGGTTGTTCTTCTTAATGATCACGTTAACGGCACTAATTCGAGTTGTGGAGACCACTACCAATTTAACGAATCAACCTCTATGACAAAAAAGAATGCTGAATTTCAGCTTACAAGGTTATGGAGCACAACAATGCTTCCGGGAAATTCTGAAGAAGTCTCACACTGACACATCCTATTGGAAACTACACAGGAACAACACTAAAGGGAATATTCAGCTTACCAAGGAACAAGGGCTAGAAGGAGAGTTGTTTCCCGTGAATTGAAGGGATAAAATTAGATACAAATGTATGCATGGGTGGCGTGTAATAGAAGTATAGTGAAGAAAGCTAAGCATTGGACTTGCAATTGCCTGTCGTATGCCGGTAGGATCCAGTCGATTAGACCAGTCTTATTCTCTATCCAGGTGCAATGGGCTTCAGTTTTTATCCTTCCAAGGAAAGTGATTCTAGAGATGGAGAGGATCTTTTGAGCTTTCCTCTGGAAAGGGTACGGGGCTCTGTACCACGGGAGCCCAGGTGGGTTTGGGCTGATGTATGTTTTCACGAGGAAGAGGGTGGCCTGGGTATCAAGCAGATTGAGTTGTGGAACTTTGCTGCCATTTCCCGGCATATCTGGTCCATCTTATCATTCAGGTCGGATTCCCTCTGGCCGCGGTGGGTTAAGTCCAACATTCTGATAGGAAGGAGTTTTTGGGAGGTCTCTTGCCCCAGTGATTGTAGCTGGTCTTGGTGGAAGATTCTCATGGTCAGGGATATGATTCCCTCTTTTTCCTGGTATATAGTTGGGGATGGCAGTAGGATCTCTCTGTGGTTTGATTGGTGGCATCCAATAGGTCCTATCATGCCTACCCTTGCTGATAGAATTATTTCTGACTCGGGTCTGGGTAGGCGAGCGAGGGTTTCTGATGTGATCTTAATTGGGCTCCTCGTGGCGTTGGCCTGTGTCCAATACACTTGAGCTCGTGGAGTTACGCGACGTACCCCTAGCTCTTTTCGTCATGTCCCAGATATGCCTGATAGAATCGTCTGGAAGGTTAGTGGTTCTGGGGAGTTCTCTCCGTTGCGAGTACGTGGGAAGCCTTTTGGCACAACCGGCCGTCAGCTAGATTGGCTTCCTTGCTGTCGTATAAGTGGCGTGTTCCACGCCATAACTTCGTCTTATGGCTGGCCATTAGGGAAAGGTTAAGTACGCATGATAGGATTTTTGCTTTTCGTGTCATTCCTAGCATGAGCTGTGTTTCCTGTCGCATTCCTTTTGAGTCCCATCGTTATCTATTTTTTTAGTTGCCCTTTCACGTATATGGTCTATTATTCAAAAGAAATGCAATTTTGAACGGAGTCGAGGGAACATCTTGGTACGTCTTGTCTAAGAGTTCTTGTAATTGCTCCTTTAGTTCCTTGAGTTGAAGTAGGAGCTATTCTGTAGGGTGCTTTGGAGATAGGTGCTGCACCAGGAATCAAGTCAATAGTAAAATCGATCTCCCTATCAGGCAGAAGACCAGGCAAGTCTTCTGGAAACACTTTCCAAAAGTCGCGAACAACAAGGACATCCTCTAGTCTGGCCTCTGATACGCGAGTGTCATCGATGTGAGCCAAATAACCCCTACGACCACTCCTGAGAAGTCGTTTGGCGCGCGCGCAGAGACGAAATCAAATTATGTAGGGTACTGACTTTGGCTCCCTGAATCTTGTATTCAGGTTGATTCGGAATCGAAAATATAACTTCTTTGCTAAAACAATCTACTGTGTTATGATTGAAAGACAACCAACCCATACCCAAAATCACGTCGAAGTCCTTCATATCTAGCGGGATTAAGTTCACCGTCAATTTTCTAGGCCTGACAGTCAAATGCTTACAAAAAGATAACGAAACAAAATGAGTGTGTGGCACCGGGATCTAGTGGGGTAAATGCCTTCTTATCGCAAACTTTAAAAGGACCTGTCACCACATCATTTGACGCTCCAGCCTCGTGAGTCATCATGGCAACAACTCTGGCATGTCCCTCATGTGCTCTCTGCTTATCAGCTTCCTTCTTATTCCACTTCGGATCACGGGGAGGCTTTGTGCAGTTTCTGGCCATGTGTCCCCAATTATAACACTCTCCCGTATCCTTATAGCAGGGCGAGTTCCCATGACATTTCCCACAGGTAGTGCAATTTCTAGTGCCGCTTTTAGTCTGCTGCCTTTGCCCTGATCCACCTATTGATCTTCTATTGGCATCCGATGATGGTTTCCTTCCACCTCCAGAGTTCGATTCATTATGGTGCCTCCTCTTTCTCTTGTCCTCCCAGATGCGTAGTTGTTCCCCATGAAGTCGCTCGAGACGTTGCGCCCCATCCACCACCTGTGCATAGGTAGGGTTATCCAGGATAGACATCTGTCGCCTTATCTCAAAGCGCAGTCCGTCCCGAAACTTACGTGCACGATGTCTCTCGTCCTGAACAATATGCGGGGCAAATCTTGAAACTCTTGCAAATCTCTCCTCATACTCCGTGATCGTCTCATTTGGATGTTGAGCGATCCTCGTGAAATCGCTCTCCATAGCCTCTTTCACGTTTGGGGGAAAGTACTTCGTGAAGAAGCGATCTTGAAATGCTTGCCGTGTGAGATCAGCTTTCTCTTCTGACGTCATCATCCTTGAGGTCATCCCACCATTGATCTGCTTCGCCTGTCAACTGACTAAATTGCTAACTTCACCTTCTGTTTGTCTGAGCACCCCATCACCTCGAATATCTTATCCAACTCATTAACCCAAGTCTCTGCAGCCGCAACATCCATAGCTTTATCGAACTTGCTTGGCCGCAAACTTGTGAACTGCTTCAAGATCGCAGCGTTAGTTGCAGCGTGAGTAGCGTTGGATTCCGGATCATCTCCTCTTTCTACTCGAGGCTCTTCTGCGCCACCAATTCCCCCACGAACACTCATCCTGATCAACATTACACAAACGCATAAGTCTTGGGCTTATAAAATAGCCCTTTATAAATAGTCCTAACAAGCGCGGAAGCTATAAAAGTTTCAGGCCTTAAGCTAATTTCTAAGGGTCTACAGATTCTCAAACCTATGCTCTGACACCAAACTATAACGCCCCAAACCTTGGGAACCGTTACCAAAATTTAAGTCCTAAAGTCAAATACATTTTACTAAATATTCAGTTGCACCAAGGTATAAAGCAGAGCATGTAATCCATTAGCGACAAAAATACCTCCATAAGATAAAGACTTGATTAAAATCCATCCTCCTCAAACCCAACTAAAACAAAATAATATCCACCGCCAAAATCCATCACAAGGTTCTAATTCCAATTCAAACTACCCACATCCGGGTAAAGTTCTCAAAGTGGATTACACAGTTCAAAGACACTAATAAGCCACGTTTTCTAGTTCCCCGAGCGTGCCAATGCCTCTAATCACGTCTACCACCTGTGGTAAGGGCAAGGCAAACAAATAGCGGGCGAGCTCGAATAGCCCAGTAAGGGGAACCAAATGGAAAGCAATACAATAATCCAGGGTTCAAAACAAAACCAAAACTCGGCGAACAGGTGACAACAATTGACGGCGATACGAATAAAGCGAAGTAATATGCGAAATGATCATTAAGCGGTCCAAAGGACCGAGATCGGACACAAAACTCGAAGGTACGAAACGCATACCGGTAGCGTAATAGCCGTCGTTTGTAGGGCTATCCAAAAGTCACAAAAAAGTGACTACGAAAGCCACTAAGGTGACTGCAAAAGTTACCAAGTAACTACAAAAGTCATGGGAGTGACTACAGAAGTCTTAAAAGACTCCCTTTGAACATGGGTTGTTCTTCTTAATGATCACGTTAACGGCACTAATTCGAGTTGTGGAGACCACTACCAATTTAACGAATCAACCTCTATGACAAAAAAGAATGCTGAATTTCAGCTTACAAGGTTATGGAGCACAACAATGCTTCCGAGAAATTCTGAAGAAGTCTCACACTGACACATCCTATTGGAAACTACACAGGAACAACACTAAAGGGAATATTCAGCTTACCAAGGAACAAGGGCTAGAAGGAGAGTTGTTTCCCGTGAATTGAAGGGATAAAATTAGATACAAATGTATGCATGGGTGGCGTGTGATAGAAGTATAGTGACGAAAGCTAAGCATTGGACTTGCAATTGCCTGTCGTATGCCGGTAGGATCCAGTCGATTAGACCAGTCTTATTCTCTATCCAGGTGCAATGGGCTTCAGTTTTTATCCTTCCAAAGAAAGTGATTCTAGAGATGGAGAGGATCTTTTGAGCTTTCCTCTGGAAAGGGTACGGGGCTCTGTACCACGGGAGCCCAGGTGGGTTTGGGCTGATGTATGTTTTCACGAGGAAGAGGGCGGCCTGGGTATCAAGCAGATTGAGTTGTGGAACTTTGCTGCCATTTCCCGGCATATCTGGTCCATCTTATCATTCAGGTCGGATTCCCTCTGGCCGCGGTGGGTTAAGTCCAACATTCTGATAGGAAGGAGTTTTTGGGAGGTCTCTTGCCCCAGTGATTGTAGCTGGTCTTGGTGGAAGATTCTCATGGTCAGGGATATGATTCCCTCTTTTTCCTGGTATATAGTTGGGGATGGCAGTAGGATCTCTCTGTGGTTTGATTGGTGGCATCCAATAGGTCCTATCATGCCTACCCTTGCTGATAGAATTATTTCTGACTCGGGTCTGGGTAGGCGAGCGAGGGTTTCTGATGTGATCTTAATTGGGCTCCTCGTGGCGTTGGCCTGTGTCCAATACACTTGAGCTCGTGGAGTTACGCGACGTACCCCTAGCTCTTTTCGTCATGTCCCAGATATGCCTGATAGAATCGTCTGGAAGGTTAGTGGTTCTGGGGAGTTCTCTCCGTTGCGAGTACGTGGGAAGCCTTTTGGCACAACCGGCCGTCAGCTAGATTGGCTTCCTTGCTGTCGTATAAGTGGCGTGTTCCACGCCATAACTTCGTCTTATGGCTGGCCATTAGGGAAAGGTTAAGTACGCATGATAGGATTTTTGCTTTTCGTGTCATTCCTAGCATGAGCTGTGTTTCCTGTCGCATTGCTTTTGAGTCCCATCGTTATCTATTTTTTTAGTTGCCCTTTCACGTATATGGTCTATTATTCAAAAGAAATGCAATTTTGAACGGAGTCGAGGGAACATCTTGGTACGTCTTGTCTAAGAGTTCTTGTAATTGCTCCTTTAGTTCCTTGAGTTGAAGTAGGAGCTATTCTGTAGGGTGCTTTGGAGATAGGTGCTGCACCAGGAATCAAGTCAATAGTAAAATCGATCTCCCTATCAGGCAGAAGACCAGGCAAGTCTTCTGGAAACACTTTCGAAAAGTCGCGAACAACAAGGACATCCTCTAGTCTGGCCTCTGATACGCGAGTGTCATCGATGTGAGCCAAATAACCCCTACGACCACGCCTGAGAAGTCGTTTGGCGCGCGCGCAGGGACGAAATCAAATTATGTAGGGTACTGACTTTGGCTCCCTGAATCTTGTATTCAGGTTGATTCGGAATCGAAAATATAACTTCTTTGCTAAAACAATCTACTGTGTTATGATTGAAAGACAACCAACCCATACCCAAAATCACGTCGAAGTCCTTCATATCTAGCGGGATTAAGTTCACCGTCAATTTTCTAGGCCTGACAGTCAAATGCTTACAAAAAGATAACGAAACAAAATGAGTGTGTGGCACCGGGATCTAGTGGGGTAAATGCCTTCTTATCGCAAACTTTAAAAGGACCTGTCACCACATCATTTGACGCTCCAGCCTCGTGAGTCATCATGGCAACAACTCTGGCATGTCCCTCATGTGCTCTCTGCTTATCAGCTTCCTTCTTATTCCACTTCGGATCACGGGGAGGCTTTGTGCAGTTTCTGGCCATGTGTCCCCAATTATAACACTCTCCCGTATCCTTATAGCAGGGCGAGTTCCCATGACATTTCCCACAGGTAGTGCAATTTCTAGTGCCGCTTTTAGTCTGCTGCCTTTGCCCTGATCCACCTATTGATCTTCTATTGGCATCCGATGATGGTTTCCTTCCACCTCCAGAGTTCGATTCATTATGGTGCCTCCTCTTTCTCTTGTCCTCCCAGATGCGCAGTTGTTCCCCATGAAGTCGCTCCAGACGTTGCGCCCCATCCACCACCTGTGCATAGGTAGGGTTATCCAGGATAGACATCTGTCGCCTTATCTCAAAGCGCAGTCCGTCCCGAAACTTACGTGCACGATGTCTCTCGTCCTGAACAATATGCGGGGCAAATCTTGAAACTCTTGCAAATCTCTCCTCATACTCCGTGATCGTCTCATTTGGATGTTGAGCGATCCTCGTGAAATCGCTCTCCATAGCCTCTTTCACGTTTGGGGGAAAGTACTTCGTGAAGAAGCGATCTTGAAATGCTTGCCGTCTGAGATCAGCTTTCTCTTCTGACGTCATCATCCTTGAGGTCATCCCACCAAGATCGCAGCGTTAGTTGCAGCGTGAGTAGCGTTGGATTCCGGATCATCTCCTCTTTCTACTCGAGGCTCTTCTGCGCCACCAATTCCCCCACGAACACTCATCCTGATCAACATTACACAAACGCATAAGTCTTGGGCTTATAAAATAGCCCTTTATAAATAGTCCTAACAAGCGCGGAAGCTATAAAAGTTTCAGGCCTTAAGCTAATTTCTAAGGGTCTACAGATTCTCAAACCTATGCTCTGACACCAAACTATAACCCCCCAAACCTTGGAAACCGTTACCAAAATTTAAGTCCTAAAGTCAAATACATTTTACTAAATATTCAGTTGCACCAAGGTATAAAGCAGAGCATGTAATCCATTAGCGACAAAAATACCTCCATAAGATAAAGACTTGATTAAAATCCATCCTCCTCAAACCCAACTAAAACAAAATAATATCCACCGCCAAAATCCATCACAAGGTTCTAATTCCAATTCAAACTACCCACATCCGGGTAAAGTTCTCAAAGTGGATTACACAGTTCAAAGACACTAATAAGCCACGTTTTCTAGTTCCCCGAGCGTGCCAATGCCTCTAATCACGTCTACCACCTGTGGTAAGGGCAAGGCAAACAAATAGCGGGCGAGCTCGAATAGCCCAGTAAGGGGAACCAAATGGAAAGCAATACAATAATCCAGGGTTCAAAACAAAACCAAAACTCGGCGAACAGGTGACAACAATTGACGGCGATACGAATAAAGCGAAGTAATATGCGAAATGATCATTAAGCGGTCCAAAGGACCGAGATCGGACACAAAACTCGAAGGTACGAAACGCATAGCGGTAGCGTAATAGCCGTCGTTTGTAGGGCTATCCAAAAGTCACAAAAAAGTGACTACGAAAGCCACTAAGGTGACTGCAAAAGTTACCAAGTAACTACAAAAGTCATGGGAGTGACTACAGAAGTCTTAAAAGACTCCCTTTGAACATGGGTTGTTCTTCTTAATGATCACGTTAACGGCACTAATTCGAGTAGTGGAGACCACTACCAATTTAACGAATCAACCTCTATGACAAAAAAGAATGCTGAATTTCAGCTTACACGGTTATGGAGCACAACAATGCTTCCGGGAAATTCTGAAGAAGTCTCACACTGACACATCCTATTGGAAACAACACAGGAACAACACTAAAGGGAATATTCAGCTTACCAAGGAACAAGGGCTAGAAGGAGAGTTGTTTCCCGTGAATTGAAGGGATAAAATTAGATACAAATGTATGCATGGGTGGCGTGTAATAGAAGTATAGTGAATAAAGCTAAGCATTGGACTTGCAATTGCCTGTCGTATGCCGGTAGGATCCAGTCGATTAGACCAGTCTTATTCTCTATCCAGGTGCAATGGGCTTCAGTTTTTATCCTTCCAAGGAAAGTGATTCTAGAGATGGAGAGGATCTTTTGAGCTTTCCTCTGGAAAGGGTACGGGGCTCTGTACCACGGGAGCCCAGGTGGGTTTGGGCTGATGTATGTTTTCACGAGGAAGAGGGTGGCCTGGGTATCAAGCAGATTGAGTTGTGGAACTTTGCTGCCATTTCCCGGCATATCTGGTCCATCTTATCATTCAGGTCGGATTCCCTCTGGCCGCGGTGGGTTAAGTCCAACATTCTGATAGGAAGGAGTTTTTGAGAGGTCTCTTGCCCCAGTGATTGTAGCTGGTCTTGGTGGAAGATTCTCATGGTCAGGGATATGATTCCCTCTTTTTCCTGGTATATAGTTGGGGATGGCAGTAGGATCTCTCTGTGGTTTGATTGGTGGCATCCAATAGGTCCTATCATGCCTACCCTTGCTGATAGAATTATTTCTGACTCGGGTCTGGGTAGGCGAGCGAGGGTTTCTGATGTGATCTTAATTGGGCTCCTCGTGGCGTTGGCCTGTGTCCAATACACTTGAGCTCATCGCGAGGTACCGCTAGCTCTTTTCGTCATGTCCCAGATATGCCTGATAGAATCGTCTGGAAGGTTAGTGGTTCTGGGGAGTTCTCTCCGTTGCGAGTACGTGGGAAGCCTTTTGGCACAACCGGCCGTCAGCTAGATTGGCTTCCTTGCTGTCGTATAAGTGGCGTGTTCCACGCCATAACTTCGTCTTATGGCTGGCCATTAGGGAAATGTTAAGTACGCATTATAGGATTTTTGCTTTTCGTGTCATTCCCACTACAAGAAAAGAGGGAATTAGCGACGGACTTTTAGCGACGGACAAAATTCCGTCTCTAAAAGTCTTTTCAGCGACGGAATACACCCGTCGGGTAAAGTCCGTCGGTAAAACTATTTAACGACGGAATAATTCCGTCCGTAAAAATAACCGTCGGTGAAAGTCGGGTTTTGCCGACGAACTTTTACCGACGGGTGTGTTCCGTCGGTAAAACTATTTAACAACGGAATAATTCCGTCGGTAAAAATACCCGTCGGTGAAAGTAGGGTTTTGCCAACGGACTTTTACCGACGGGTATTTTCCGTCGGTAAATGCCTTAAATAGATCAGATCCCCTTCTTCTTTTCTTTCTCCCGTTGCTCTCTCTCTCTCTCTCTCTCACCGGCGATTTATCCTCCGTCGCCATCCCCGGCAACCTAGCCCCCGACGGAATATATCCTGCCACCGCCTCCGACGCCGCCACTGCCGCCCATCTTCAAAACCGAAGGACCGCTGCTGCGACGCCACCACCACTGCTGCGCCGCCACCACAACCGCGCCGCCCATCTTCAAATCAGCCCAAGTTTCTGTAAGTTTAAATATTCCATTTCCCTTTTGCTGTAAAGGTGCTCCACAGTTTCTCTTGTGACGGTGTTCCATTGTTTCTGAGGGTACTTACTGAAGAGATGGGGTTCCATGGTTTTCATTTCTGATTTGTATTGAGCAGCCAAGATACAACTTGTATAGTTGCATCTTGGCTTTAAGAATTGCAAATGCCAGTATATTGCTGACAGAGCTCACTTTCATGCATGATCTAGGAACTGAAGGAAGCTTAGGAAACACAGATACACAGACACACGAATACTGAATATTTAATCCCTTTTTACAACTTTGATCTTAGTAGTTATAGCATTTTGCTTGGCTTGGCGGGCTTGATCGACTCTTGGAGGAGGGTTCACCTTTTGGTTTTAAAAAAAGGCTTGGGGAATACGATAACACCAACACATAAATTAGCTTCATGGCCCCTTATCTCATCTCAACCAAGTAACCATCCTTCTACTTCATTCGGTAAGGCCTAATCCCTTCTTATTACACTGTTTGGTTTTCAGAAAGAATAGCAAGTCAAGTCGAGTGCAAATGGGTGTGATTAGAAGCAGTTTCACGTTCATGGTTGGGGCTATTAGTAGAGCTTATATTGCCCAAAACTATCATGTACCCAACATCAGGAAACACTACAAAAGTGAATGTGTCATTGCCAAGCACGTTCAGGACTTATCGTAAACCTGAAATGGAAAAACATCTTTACAACCAGAACAAGGCTTCGACTGATTAAATAGTTGGTTGCACATGTATCGTACTACCCACCTAACTACCTACTCACGGCAGGCGCAAGTTTTCATCAGGATTAAGGAAGTTTGGTGGTGGCTTTGTAATTTAGGTAGATGTCAATGGTTGCTATCAGGGCGTGGTACGGGTGGATCTGTTCGTGATACATACGTCGATGGTGGTGGGGAGAGAGAATAAGATGATGTGGGTGCAAAGGTGTTCAAGAGTTAGAAGTTACGAATTTTCCCATGATAAATTGGTAGATGTTAAAGAAAATGTGGTCTAAACCCTAAACCCTAAACCCTAAACCCTAAACCCTAAATTGAACTAATTGAACCCTAAATTGATTGCCCCAATCTAACCGAACCCTAATTGAACCCCAAATTGAACCCCCTAATCCAAATGAACCCTAAATTGAACTAATTGAACCCTAAATTGAATGCCTCAAATCAACCGAACCCTAAATTGAATCAATAGAACCCCCTAATGCCTTCAACCGAACCCTAAATTGAACTAATTGAATCCTAAATTGAATGCCTCAAATCAACCGAACCCTAAATTGAAATAATTCAAATCGGAATGTGAATTTTGAACCATTGCTCCGTTTTATAATTGTGATTATTGATCGAATTTTGTTATTAGCTGTGCCTAAATTGAAGATATTGAGATTATTGACGGAGGAACCCAATTGGATTGAATGTGTGATTTTTGTTAATTTTTATTGCATTGAGCTGAGAAAATTGAATGGGCCCTAATCGCAGACACGGACACCACGTCTGATCGACGGTGTCCGACATTTGAAAACAAATTAATGTATGCCGATGTGTCCGGAGGTGCGTGTCGCTGGGCATCGGACACGTGTCCGGAGGCGTCGGACACGTGTCCAAAGGCGTCGGACACGTGTCGGTATGTGTCAGACACGTGTCGGTATGTGTCTGACACGTGTCCGGAGGTGTCAGAAACGTATCGGATACCATATCGACACCCTATATGAGGTGTCGGAATTGAGGTTGTTGAATGTGCATTAAATTTAGGTTAGTTAGGTTAATGCGACATTTTTAGCATGCACCCCCTGGAATCTAATCGTGGCTCCAGCGCTGGCTATAATTAGCCCTAATTAGTCCTGATTAACAATATTTTAGTAAATCAATTAACCCTAATTAGCTCTAACGAGCCTAATTAGTTTTAATTAACCCTAAGAACCTGATAAAATTCAAATTAGCTGTAATTACCTCAAATTAGCCCAAATGAACCCAATTATGCGCATATTGATTGTAGTTAGCCTAATTAGTCATAATTTGCACTAACATAACCCAATTACGCCTAATTAGCGCTAGTTAGGACTAATCAACACTACTCGGCACCATCAAAACCCTAATTAGGACTAAATAACCCTAATTAGTCCTAATCAACCCTAATTAGCTATAATTATTCGAAACTAGCCCTCACTAACATTAATTAGCTCTAACATAACCCAATTAAGCCTAATTAGCCCTAATTAGGACTAATCATCACTACTCGGCACAATTAAACCCTAATTAGTCATAATCAACCCTAATTAGCTATAATTATCCGAAACTAGCCCTCATTAACATTAATTAGCCCTAACATAACCCAATTAAGCCTAATTAGCCCTAATTAGGACTAATCATCACTACTCGGCACAATTAAACCCTAATTAGGACTACATAACTCTAATTAGTCCTAATCAACCCTAGTCAGCTATAATCATCCGAAACTATCCCTCATTAACATTAATTAGCCCTAACATAACCCAATGAAGCCTAATTAGCCCTAATTAGGACTAATCATCACTACTCGGCACAATTAAACCCTAATTAGTCATAATCAACCCTAATTAGCTATAATTATCCGAAACTAGCCCGCATTAACATTAATTAGCCCTAATTAGGACTAATCATCACTACTCGGCACAATTAAGCCCTAATTAGGACTACATAACTCTAATTAGTCCTAATCAACCCTAGTCAGCTATAATCATCCGAAACTATCCCTCATTAACATTAATTAGCCCTAACATAACCCAATTAAGCCCAATTAGCCCTAATTAGGACTAATCATCACTACTCGGCAATTGTTAAACCCTAATTAGGACTAAATAACCCTGATTAGTCCTAATCAACTCTAATCAGCTATAATTAATAATCGTGTCTTGTTCCCTAATAACCCAGTTAGCCCTAATTAGCCCTTGTACATCCCATAATTACTCCATGTTGCCCAGAGATGGTTCAATTACTCGCTCTTTACGAACCCTGCCTTCTTTATATTAATTGTTGTTTTGAGAAGTCCATTGGCAACGAGATGCTTCAACTCGTTGCCAACGAGTTCTATTTAATGTGGAATTGATAACATATGCAACGATCATTCTGCAGTTTTGATATTTCGGAAAGATTCTTGCATATCTTATCAATTTCTGAACACATGCATGCATAAAAACCCTTAGTTCCCGTTCAAAGGTACTCATTACAAAGTAATGCCTTGTAATGAGCCTTTGGATGTCCAGTTTGGACAGTTTGGAAAAGCTAATTGTTTATAAAACAGTATTTTGACTCATGCTTTATGTTCTATGTCGTGGATATTTGGTACACGTTCTCGTGTGTTTCTCCGGGTGCATACAGATCTGGTGTTCTAACATCCGTCAAACCTTCCTGAGCAAGGTTAGATGAATGTTAGAACACCTAATCGATGTGGTGTACTTGGAGAAATGCGGGGAGGTGCTGCCGAATTTTCCACAGACATCGGACTAAGCATGAGTTATTCACTGTTTTATAAACATGTGCTTTTCTGAATGGGATAGGACCACTACCTGTTCAAGAGTGGAGGGGAAATATGTAGACGTGTTGTAACATTCATGCATTGATATTTACATCGGCAATACTTAATCACTGGTCATTATTGAAGGTGGTATACAGTACGATAATTCAGTCGTCATGTCAGTCGATCGAAGTTGGATGAAAAGGAAGAATGCTGAAGATTTTGAGTGTCGCGTTGACGAATTTCTCGACTTCGCTTATGCGCATCCTGCACATGTTGACCTTGATAAGATAAGGTGCACGTGCGGTAGATGTGAGTTGTTGCACTGGAGAAAAAGAATTGAAGTAAAATGGCATCTTCGTCGGTACGGTTTTATGGGTGGATACACAAGGTGGACGCAGCACGGGGAAACGATAGTATTGTCGTCCAACCTGGCTAGTCAAACTGAAGTTAGGGAGGAGGCACGATATGATTTCCGAGATATGATTATGGATGTTGGGCATGCTAATGTTGACTGGGGTAACGACAGGCCACAACCGCCGAACGAAGGGGCTCATCAGTTTTATGAGTTGTTGAGAGCTGCGGAAGAGCCGCTGTGGGATGGAGCTCCGAAACACACACGGCTGTCTGCGGTTAGTAGGTTATTACAGTTGAAATCAGACCACGGGCTGAGCGAGAAAGGTTTTAACGAGTTTGTTACCTTCATCAAAGAAATACTGCCCGAAAGTGAAAAGCTACCGCCGTCGTACTATGACGCGAAGAAGATGATGAGGAAACTTGGGTTGAGCTACGACCGGATAGATGCGTGCAATAACGATTGTGTATTATTCTGGAAAGAGAATAAGGATTTGTCATTATGTCCAGTGTGTGATCATTCGAGGTACAAACCGGACAAAGGGAAGAAGAAAAACATTGCATGGAAGATATTGCGATATTTCCCGGTCACACCACGGCTTCAGAGAATGTACTACTCCTCCAGTACGGCTGAACATATGAGGGCTCACCGTGAGACTCGCAGCAACGATGCCGATGTGCTGACACACCCAGCTGATGGAGAGGCGTGGAAGGAGTTTGACCGCAGGCATCCAGTTTTTGCTCAGGAAGTTCGGAATGTTAGACTTGGTCTGGCAACCGATGGGTTCAACCCTTTCGGTCAGTCTACCACGCCTTACTCCTGTTGGCCTGTTATTATTGTCCCTTACAACCTTCCACCAGGCATGTGCATGAAGAAGCCGTATATGTTCTTGTCGTTGCTTATTCCGGGGCCGAAGAGTCCCGGTAAGGACATAGATGTGTATTTAAGGCCGTTGATTGATGAGTTAAAACAATTATGGAATCATGGAGTCGAAACATATGATGCATCCCTTAAACAAAATTTTTAGATGAGGGCTGCTTTGATGTGGACTATACATGATTTCCCCGCATTGGGAATGACGTGTGGCTGGAGCACACATGGGAAGCTAGCATGCCCTGCTTGTATGGGCGTGAACCCCGGTCATACGTTAAAGCACGGCGGAAAGGCCTCGTGGTTCGGATGTCACCGTAAGCTTTTGCCACCGGGCCATCAGTTTCGTAGGCAGAAGGATAAATTTGACGGGACAATCGAGCGTGAGGTTGTCACGCTGGACTACCCATCTGGTGAAGAAGTACTCTCACACCTGGAGGCACTTGATACTGACATACCACACGGTAAGGGTGTGCCGGATCAGAAGATTGCAGGGTTCGGGAAAGAGCACAACTGGAGAAAATTTTGTATCTTCTGGGAGTTAGCCTACTGGAGGACGCTCGTTATCCGAAACAACATGGATGTGATGCATATTGAGAAGAACGTTTTTGATAATGTGTTCAACACAGTGATGAATTTCAAGGGCAAATCGAAAGATCACCTTAAAGCGAGAAGGGATCTACAACAGTTGGGTGTACGCCGTGAATTGCATCCTCGGACAGTCAGTGGGAGGACCATACTTCCGAAAGCACCTTACTGTCTAGACAAGAAACAAGTGGAGAAGGTCTGTCAGTGGGTTAAGAATTTGAAGCTTCCGGATGGGTTTGCGTCCAACATATCTCGTTGTTGCAATGTTTCGAAATGCAAGTTCCAAGGGATGAAGAGTCACGACTGCCACGTATTCATGGAGAGATTCATTCCTATTGCCTTCCGGGGACTGTTGCCACGGGTTGTTTGCGAGACTTTGACTGAATTATCTCATTTCTTTCGAGATATATGCTCTTCTACGATCCGGGTGAGTAACATGGAAGTGCTTGAGAAGAACATTGTGGTGACGATTTGCAAGCTGGAGAAAATCTTCCCACCTTCGTTCTTTGATTCAATGGAGCATCTGCCTGTTCACTTGGCATATGAAGCTAAGATGGGTGGACCCGTGCAATATCGGTGGATGTATCCCTTCGAGAGGTAATCCTTAAATTGTTACAGTTGTTCGTTTACACTTAATGCGACATCTGTTATCATTGATATTCCACCTAACTCGATTCCCTAAACTTCTAGGTTCATGTTCCATTTAAAGAAAAAAGTCCGTAATAAGGCTCGGGTTGAGGGCTCAATTGCGGAGGCTTACGTAATGGAAGAACTTGTAAACTTTTGTAGTCAATATTTCGGTTCGGATGTTGGTACAAGGTTAAATCAACTAGGCCGAAATGATCCCGGAGCAAGCACAAATTTGGAAGGGCAATTGTCAATATTCAAGCAGTCAGGTAGTCCGTTCGGCCGAACGTATACTCGATGGCTAACAGATGAAGAGTACAGTGCTGCAACAATATATGCCCTTCTAAATTGCGATGAAGTTTCGGCATTCGTTGAGTAAGTTAAAGTCTTAATTCACTTACATTGCTGTACATAATTGAAAGTGTGTGTTAAGCGAGTTAGATGCATATTGGTTTGCAGTGAGTTCGATGCGGAATCTTTAATCACTGATCCCGCTGGACTTGAATCTCACCGGAAATCACAATTTGTACAGTGGTTCAAAATCCGTGTAAGATTATTTAACGAAATTATATTATGTGTTATATACAGTTCTGTGGCCAATTAGTATACTGATTTATCCTTAATGTTTAATTTACCGTCATCTACAATAGGTTCAGTCAATGGATAGACCAGTGGCCTCCTGCTTGAAATTACTAGCCGAAGGCCCTAACAAACAAACATCCTGTTACGGAGGTTATATCATCAACGGGTTTAGGTTTAACGTAAAAGATGATGACCGAACAAAACAAACCCAAAACAGTGGAGTCTTGGTCAACGGCGACTGTTATGCCGAGAATTGCATGGATTTTTACGGAGAGTTAGATGAGATTGTTGAGCTAACATATCTGGGTTCCCAAAACCGCCTGGTAATGTTCAAGTGTACGTGGTTCGATGTCACATGCAGCAGAGGAATCCGTGTTAGCTCTCAAGGGATTGTAGATGTCAATGTCAAGTCAAGACTTGCATCAGACGAGCCCTTTGTGTTTGCTAGTCAAGCTGTACAAGTCTTTTACGCGGAGGACGTCGCCAATCCCAAATCTCATTGGTATACAACTATCAAGTCCAAGAAATTGCCCGTGACATATGACAGTGAGCTAGACTCCTTTCAAGCCGACCAACCACGTGTCTTGTTCCCTGTTGAGGTCAACAACGAGGAGGACGATCTTCCTCTTCCAACAACACTTCTTGTGGGAGAAGAAGTCGTAGATGATGACGCGGAAGATGTTGAAAGTGTTGGAGATGATGTGACCGAGTCTACTGATGAAGAGGATGAATTAGAAGATGAAGAGGACGACGAGTCCCACGAAGAAGAGGGCGACGAGGATAGTGATGAAGATGATTCGCAAACTGAAAATGATTGACTTGTAATGTTGTAACATCACGGGAAAAATGTAGTAACATTTTAGAACTTGGTGTTTATTGATGTGTTTTTGCACATCCGTTCATATATATATATATATATATATATAGTGCCGATGATGATTTATGCCAAGATTATTGTTTTTCACGTGTTAATGTCTTTGTATATAATCTATATGAAGTCAGATATGGATAGGATACGGGCTATTCGTGGCCGGGCTGGACGCCGAGCTGCTTCCTCCCCGGTTAGTCCCACCTTGTCATTGCCTACTGATGACGAGGCACAGAGTGATCGCGGACAGCCATCGGGGGCCCAGCCCCAGCTGTCGCCGTCACCGTCGCCCCAGCCATCGCCGTCGCCCCAGCCGTCTCCATCTTCCGTGGGTTCTACCTCAGGTATAGTTGATAACGGTGTTTCCTACATTTTCGCTAGCCCCATTTTAGAACTGTATTAATGTCTGTGTTTTGTAGGATCTCGACGAGGCCGTGGTCCGACACGCGGGGTACGCATCGACCCCCAGCGTAAACAGAGAGTTACGCTCACGCAGGAGGGCCTGTAAGTACTAAAAATATCACCTCATGCCTTATGTTTAAAAATTTTGGGTGTTAATTTATATTTGAACTGTATTAATTAATTTAATTACTTCTTTGGCAGGATCCTGGAGAATATGGCGAGGACGAAGATCGGCGTTCTTGTGAAGGGCCGATTCTTCGAGCCACGCCTGTACTGGAAGGAATGGGATGCCGCTGCGAGGGAGGCCCTATGGGAGGAGTGGCTGGTACGGTGAAGTATTTTTTTCAGCGTTAGTAAATGTTAAATTACAGTTTGTTTTATGTTGTTAATTTGTGTTATTGAATGCATTACAGGAGGGGTTCACGTTTGATACGCCTGAGCAGCAGGGACTGGGGCAGCAGGCTCAACGATGCACGGGACCGGGCGAAGAGGGCGCTGCCCGCGGGTGCCCCGATGACGGACATGACGAAATATCCCCCACATTGGATATCTCACCGTGTATGGGGGAGATGATAGATCGGTGGGCTGCGGATCCAGGTTGGGACGCCAAGAGTAAGAGCGGGGCTGAGAACAGACAGAACAGAGATCCGACGCACACGGGGGGGTCGGTGCCACACGACATCGTCCGACATATGAACGCGGTCGAGCACCCGGATCTAGAGGAGGATGAGGTCATAGCTCTGACCTATACTCAGACGCACGTGCGGAAGAAGGACAAGGACGAGACGCACCAGGCGGGCGACTATATTTCAGATATTGCCCGGCGGATCGATGTGAGTCAATTTATTTAAGTTAATCTGTTTCTTTCTATCCTCGATGTCTGTTTCGTTAATTAATGCCATAACATATCGTTAAACCACTATTTTTGCAGGCCTCGTATGAACAGCTAAGGGGGTCCGAGCAGCAGTCCGGACAGCCATCAGCGTCCACTAGTACGGCTGCGAGTACTGGGGGTTGAAGCGATGGCTGGATACGCCGGAGGTCGTGAATCGGCCGAAAGGCCGCATACGCGGCCTGCCTAGCACGACTCCTCGTGCCGTGATAGGAGCGTCCTCACCCCCTGCTGCCCCTCCACAGACACCGGCTCCTCGGCCTCAGTTGCGCGAGGAGGATATCGAGCGCATTGCTACAGTGGTGTGCCGGATGATGAGGGAGCAGGGCACTGCTGGACCAGCCGCCCCGGCCCCGGTTCAGCAGGATCCAGATCCGGGACTCGGGAACCCCTGATGAGCCCCTTCCCGTGCCCGTTCCTAGCTTCCCCCCCCCCCGCGCCCGGGTTGTACTCTTCTCCCCTCTCCTAACCGGCTATCTCCGGTTCCCGGCTTGTACATGTATTAGTTTCTTTTATAATAAATATTTTTTATAATTGATTATATATTTTTTTCTGTATTTCGCTTATTGCGCGTTGTTGTTGAGAATTGTATTTCTGTACAGGTTTAGGTAATTGAAAAATAAAAAAAAAAATATTGACTTTTGGCGACGGAATATTCCGTCGCTAAAATATTCCTTTCAATTAAATATTCGACGGAATATTCCGTCGCTAAATATCTTATTTAGCGACGGAATATTCCGTCGCTAAATATTTAATCCGTCGCTAATTGGACAAAAAAGAAAATAAATTAAAATTTCTAAAAATATAATTAGCGACGGATATTCCGTCGCTAATGAAAAATAAATCCGTCGGTAAAAATCACATATTTAGCGACGGATTTAAAAATTCCGTCCCTAAACTATTAGTAACGGGCTTTTATACGAGGGATTTTTAGCGACGGTGAATCCGTCGCTAATTCTTTTAGCGACGGATGTTTGGCTTTTAGCGACGGATTTCCCCGTCGCTAAAAGCCTGTTTTCTTGTAGTGTCCTAACATGAGCTGTGTTTCCTGTCGCATTCCTTTTGAGTCCCATCGTTATCTATTTTTTTAGTTGCCCTTTCACGTATATGGTCTATTATTCAAAAGAAATGCAACTTTGAACGGAGTCAAGGGAACATCTTGGTACGTCTTGTCTAAGAGTTCTTGTAATTGCTCCTTTAGTTCCTTGAGTTGAAGTAGGAGCTATTCTGTAGGGTGCTTTGGAGATAGGTGCTGCACTAGGAATCAATTCAATAGTAAAATCAATCTCCCTATCAGGCAGAAGACCAGGCAAGTCTTCTGGAAACACTTTCGAAAAGTCGCGAACAACAAGGACATCCTCTAGTCTGGCCTCTGATACGCGAGTGTCATCGATGTGAGCCAAATAACCCCTACGACCACTCCTGAGAAGTCGTTTGGCGCGCGCAGAGACGAAATCAAATTATGTAGGGTACTGACTTTGGCTCCCTGAATCTTGTATTCAGGTTGATTCGGAATCGAAAATATAACTTCTTTGCTAAAACAATCTACTGTGTTATGATTGAAAGACAACCAACCCATACCCAAAATCACGTCGAAGTCCTTCATATCTAGCGGGATTAAGTTCACCGTCAATTTTCTAGGCCTGACAGTCAAATGCTTACAAAAAGATAACGAAACAAAATGAGTGTCTGGCACCGGGATCTAGTGGGGTAAATGCCTTCTTATCGCAAACTTTAAAAGGACCTGTCACCACATCATTTGCCGCTCCAGCCTCGTGAGTCATCATGGCAACAACTCTGGCATGTCCCTCATGTGCTCTCTGCTTATCAGCTTCCTTCTTATTCCACTTCGGGTCACGGGGAGGATTTGTGCAGTTTCTGGCCATGTGTCCCCAATTATAACACTCTCCCGTATCCTTATAGCAGGGCGAGTTCCCATGACATTTCCCACAGGTAGTGCAATTTCTAGTGCCGCTTTTAGTCTGCTGCCTTTGCCCAGATCCACCTATTGATCATCTACTGGCATCCGATGATGGTTTCCTTCCACCTCCAGAGTTCGATTCATTATGGTGCCTCCTCTTCTCTTGTCCTCCCAGATGCGCAGTTGTTCCCCATGAAGTCGCTCCAGACGTTGCGCCCCATCCACCACCTGTGCATAGGTAGGGTTATCCAGGATAGACATCTGTCGCCTTATCTCAAAGCGCAGTCCGTCCCGAAACTTACGTGCATGTCAAGTCATCCTGAACAATATGCGGGGCAAATCTTGAAACTCTTGCAAATCTCTCCTCATACTCCGTGATCGTCTCATTTGGATGTTGAGCGATCCTCGTGAAATCG